>CM037156.1:9581304-9746304 GCA_020921065.1 Vaccinium darrowii
AATGGATGGCTAAGATTAAAACACTAACGGTGCACTCTCTCTCACTCCTCTCCCCATCTCACCTAATCTATTCCGGCAACTCCCCTCGCCACTCCGGTGACCTCTCTCTCTCTCCCCGTCCCTTGTTTTGAAAAAACAAACAAAAAATAGCAAATCGACGTCTTCGGCCAAGATTGCAGACGGATCCAACGAAACTTGGAGCTTTTTTGTTTTCTATAGCTCCGACCCTAACTGACCTTGAAGTTTGAATGCAAAATTTGGGCTATTTTAGGAACTATTCAGAACCCAATATGGTTTTTATTAAATACTGCAGTCAATCGTTTAAACTTTAAGGTGGGACTCGTGGGGGTAATGAGAGGTATGTGGGGGGGCGCTTCGCCGGATTGACCTCTTTAGGGTTGCTGGTATCAAACAGAGGAGGTGCAGGCCTGGACCTCGCTGGGGGCCTGAGGGTACGCCGGAGAGGGAGGCCGGAACTGCTGGTTCGCGCCTGTGGAAAACCTGCACAAGGGAGCAACCACGTTAGTGCCTAGCCCGGATGGTGGTGGTCCGGGAAGGCACTCTGATGGTAAAGTCAGCGACTGTGGGAGGGGTGCAGAGGAGAGTTCTAGAGAGAGAAAGTGTAGCTGAGAGTGTAGAGAAGAGAGATGTCCCAACCCTTATTCAAGAAGCGGAGAGCCTTATTTATAGGTGAGGGGGCGCGTGTTCCCCACGCCCTCGGGAGCTCCACATGCTCCGTCCTTTCCAAGGCATTAAATGCATGGATTGACGCACGTCCCACAAACGGCGCCTCGGCGGCTACTGTAACGCCCCGCATTTTCGGGATACGTTATGGATTATTATTACAATTTAAAGTCGGTCTTAAACAGTAATAATAATAACCAAAAGAAATACATATAGATGATCTATCCTTCACAGATTACAAAAAAAAAAGTAGACTGGGTGGACTCTATGGCTCCATACGTTCCTTGATCTGGTCGTGCTCCATGTCGGCAGCTCCTCCGGCGCTATATTATTCCTCCTGTTCATCGTGACAATCTAGCATAATACCAACATCGTGGTATTATGCCAGGGCAAACCGTGAGCGAGGACGCTCAATAGATACCGTACCCCAACATTAAACTAGCAATTCTAGAACAATATTGTTGGCAGGTAAATAGTTGAAAATCATTTATCAAAACGGTAAGTTCATGCGTGTCAATGCATCAGTATCACATCAAATCAGAGTGCAGCTTAAATAAAATCAGTATCCCATTTCTTTTCATATCAGAGTGCAGCTTTAATAAAATCAGTATCTCGTATTATTTCAGAATCCAGAGTATAGTGTCAGTATCTCGTATCATTTTCTCATAACAGCATTCTTCTTCAAATTTCAACCATGTCAACATCTCACATCTCTCGAAAGTTATTGGCCCGTTCTACAACCCCGTTCTAACGGTCACCAACCTTTCCGTACGAAGGGTCGGCTACCCATAAACTGACTCCTGCAGTATGAGGTCCGCTAACTCCGCGTCACACACGACATAGTCCCGGCTACCCATATCACTGAATCCCCACCAGTCTGTTTATGAGGTCCGCTTGCTATGTGTTGTACTGAGTAAGTTCTAACCGTCAAATTCACCCGCGGAATTTGAGGAGAAACTTCAAACAGCACTACCGTATATTGAGCTTTGACCACCAGTTGTTCCATTGAGCTTTGACCACCAGTTCACCCGGGGAACTGAGGCGGGACTCCAATGGCAGTATTGTTTATAGTATAGTTCCATTGAGCTTTGACCACCAGTTCACACCGGGGAACTGAGGCGGGACTCTAATGGCAGTATTGTTTATAGTATAGTTCCATTGAGCTTTGACCACCAGTTCACACCGGGGAACTGAGGCGGGACTCTAATGGCAGTATTTTATTTACAACAGTATTTTCATTCTCATCTCTATTTCTTCTTGTAAAAACAATCGATCATTTTCTTGAAAAATGTATCGTGTCGTACCGTCTCGAAAAACATGCACATGCCATATTACATAAAAATCTTCCGTTTAGAAATCGTTTCAAGATAAACTTTTCGTTTAAAAATATTTCACGATAACCGTGTTACTTTAGGTACAAAATCTTGTTGGTGACTTTCTTTAGACAAATGAGATAACCAGGAGAGTCCCAGGCTGGATGGCCGCACGAATGCAGTTACTGGCACCATTCCTTTCTTAGACAGCGCTAGGCATATCTTTTTTGACAGACCCTCAAGGGTGTTAGCCTTGGGTTAATCTCAACAGTCCAAGTACAGTCAAAACATTTTGAAGTTGCTTTAAGAAAAGTTTAGTCGACTATTTTCCAAAAAAATCAATTGGGCAGCATAACAGCGTAAATTTGAAAAGTCGATTTTCATCCGGGCATTATAAACTGGATATTTTAAGTTTCCAAAAGTCCATCGGGCATTATAACGGTGCATTTTGATAAGTCAATTTCAAATCGTGCATAGTATCGACTAAGTGTGTTTTTCAAAGTCTAATTGTTCATAAAATCACTAATCACCAACATAATCACGTTTAATCATAATTAGGCATGTTTAAGCAAAATAATAACCTCCTTAATATGAACTAGTAAATACTAATCTAAAGTTAAGATAAAGTATCTACCTTAATTCCGATGATTAGTCGGAAGCCGATAAGCTAGTTGAATTCCGGCGGCGTAACGACTAGTCGACCTTTGCTCAAACGCTTTCTTGCTAACTTATTCTACCTTTCTAAGATCTAGGGGTGGTCGAGAGTGGTGGAGTGTGGTGGTTTAGGATGAGTTTCAAGAAGAACACTCAAGAACTCACTCAAGAACACTAGAAAGCACAAAGTGGAGAAGTTGGGAGATTTTGGTGTGAAATGAAGCAAGGAGAGTGAGCTATTTATAGTGAAGCAATGAGGTTCACCTCCCCCAAAAATAATCACTAGCCAAAAACCCTCCCCACAAGTGTCCAAACAACCTTTTGCAAAAGCAAAAATTAGGTTTTAAAGACTAGTTTTAGGTTATAAGAAATTCCCCACCAAATTTCCCACCAACTTAAAGATTAGTTTTAGGTTATAAGTAATCTCCCACCTAATTTCCCACCAACTTAAAGATTAGTTTTAGGTTATAAGTAATCTCCCACCTAATCAAGGTTAGCTTTAATAAAATAAAATAAGAGTTGGGGATTTAGTAAGGCTTCCGGACGCAGTGTGGTGAAATACCCGGTGTGTACGCGTTTATTTACGGCGCGAAAAGTATAATTAAACAGGTTAAATCTAATTCGTTTAATCTAACCAAACCAAATTATAAACTATAATTATTTAAAAATAAAACCGCATTAATAAACCGAAATTTTTTTTTATTACAAAATTTCGGGTTATTACAACCTATCCCCCTTAACAAATTTCGTCCTCGAAATTGAATATTACTCGACAGGTGGAAACAGTTGCGGATAATTAGCCCTCATGGCTTCTTCTCTTTCCCAAGTTGTTTCCTCCATCCCCCGATGTTTCCACAAAACTCGTACTAATCGGATAGTCCTATTGCGGATGCTCTTCTCCATACTATCCTGAATTTCAACCGGCTCTTCCTCAAAAGTTGCGTCTTCATCTATATTAAGATCTCCCCAGTTTAATACGTGTGTTGGCAGGGCAAGATACTTCCTTAACATAGAGACATGAAAAACATTATGCACTCGGTCGATTTGCGGCGGTAATGCTAACCGGTATGCTACTTGTCCAATTTTCTCCAAAATCTCAAATGGGCCGATATATCGTGGGGATAGTTTTCCCTTCCTCCCGAATCTAATTATTCCTCTCCGAGGTCTAATTTTCAGAAACACGTGGTCTCCCTCTTTGAATGACAAAGGTCTGTTTCTTCGATCCGCATAACTCTTCTGTCGGCTCTGCGCAGTAAGCAGTCTCTGTTGAATCAACTTGATCTTCTCCGTTGTGTCTCTGACCAAATCAGGTCCTAGCAATCCCGTTTCTCCGGCGTCAGTCCAACAAACCGGTGATCGACAAGGGCGGCCGTACAGAGCTTCGTAGGGTGCCATCTTGATGCTAGCCTGATAACTGTTATTGTAGGCGAATTCTACTAATGGCAGATGTCGTTCCCAATTCCCTGTGAAATCTAAGGTGCAAGCCCTAAGCATGTCCTCCAATATCTGGATTGTCCTCTCCGTCTGTCCATCAGTCTGCGGATGAAAAGCAGTACTGAGACGTATGTCAGTTCCTAGTGCTCTTTGCAGTCCTTTCCAGAACTGTGAGATAAATCTAGGATCTCTGTCTGACACGATTGACACTGGTACTCCATGAAGTCGCACGATCTCCTGGATATAGAGTATTCCCAATGCTTCCATATTTTCCGTCATTTTCACTGGCAAGAAGTGTGCCGACTTAGTGAGACGGTCTACAATTACCCACACAGCGGTGTTTGACTTAAACGACCTCGGAAGTCCAGTCACGAAATCCATTGAGATATGCTCCCATTTCCACTGTGGAATTGGTAGCGGCTGCAATTCTCCTCCAGGCCTCTGGTGTTCAGCCTTAACTTGCTGACAAACTAAACAAGTCTTTACAAATTCTGCCACGTCTTTCTTCATTCCTTCCCACCAATATGTCCGTCGTAAATCATGATACATCTTCGTACCTCCAGGATGAACAGCGAAATTCGAGTGGTGAAATTCTTGAAGCACGGCTTTTCGAAGTCGACCTAAGTTGGGTACAAATACTGAGCCTTTAAATCTCAAACTGTTATCCGCTGCATGCAGGGTCCAACCGGGCAATTCCTTTCCTGAACTGAGTTGTGATCTAGTGAATTCACAGTCCTGTTCAAAAGTCTGTGCCAACAGGATCTCCCGGTGAAGTGCTGGTTCTGCCACTAGTGCAGATAATCGCATCTGATCTCCATTAGATGACGGTTGCAAATTGAACTCGTTCAGAGTATCTATCATCTCCCATTCCTTCACAGCTATCTTGGCTTTTTGTGCCCTGTCCTTTCGACTCAGGGCATCAGCAACAACATTTGCCTTGCCAGGGTGATATGACAGGGTAAACTTGTAGTCTTCCAAGTACTCCATCCACCTTCTCTGTCTCATATTCAACTCCTTCTGAGTGAACAGATACTTGAGACTTTTGTGATCCGAGAAAACCTCAAATTGTTCGCCATAAAGGTAATATCTCCAAGATTTTAGAGCAAAAACTATTGCTGCTAATTCTAGATCGTGAGTAGGGTAGTTCTTCTCGTGCGATCTGAGCTGTCTCGATCCATATGCCACGACTTTTCCGTTCTGCATTAGTACACATCCTAGTCCTTCCTTTGATGCGTCACAATATACTTGATAACCAATGTCCCTTTCAGGAATGATCAGTATCGGTGCACTGGTCAGTCTCTTTTTCAACTCTTGGAAAACTTTCTCACACTTGTCATTCCATTCGAACTTAACGTTCTTCTGAATCAATCCAGTCATTGGTTTGGCAAGAGTAGCAAATTCCGGAATGAATCTTCGATAATATCCTGTTAAACCCAAGAAACTACGGATCTCAAATACGGAAGTTGGCTGCTTCCAATCCAACACAGCTTCTACCTTGCTGTTGTCAACTGCAATACCATCCTTAGACACCACGTGTCCCAGAAATTGAACCTGCTCTAGCCAGAACTCGCATTTACTAGCCTTGGCATAAAGCTGGTTGTCTCTTAGTACTTGCAGGGCTACCCGAAGGTGTTCTTCATGCTCCACTCGATTGGCTGAGTATATCAATATATCATCAATGAACACCACCACAAATCTATCTAGATAGGGTTGGAATATCTTGTTCATGAGGCACATGAATACTTGCTGGAGCATTCGTCAGTCCAAACGGCATGACCACGAACTCATAATGTCCGTATCTGTCCTGAACGCGGTCTTTGAAATGTCCTCGTCGCGGATTCTCAACTGATGATACCCTGATCTTAGATCAATCTTTGAGAAACAAGTTGCTCCTCTTAACTGATCAAATAGGTCATCTATTCTAGGCAGGGGATAACGATTCTTGATCGTGACTTGGTTTAGTTGCCTATAATCAATGCACAGTCGTAAGGTTCCTTCTTTCTTCTTCACGAATAGTGCAGGTGTCCCCATGGTGAAGTACTTGGTCGGATGTATCCTTTTTTCCAACAATTCTTGTAGCTGGGTCTTCAATTCCTTCAGTTCTGTTGGCGCCAATACGGTATGGGGCTATAGAAATCGGAGCGGTTCCAGGGTTGAAGCTCGATGGAAAAATCAATCTCCCTTCGTGGCGGTAATCCAGGTAGATCGTCAGGAAATACATCTGCATACTCGCAGACGATGTGTGGCAGTCCCTAACTCCTCACGGTCAGATTCTTCCAACTGGAGACTAGCTAGCCATCCGAACAGTTGGTTCTGCCATTTCAAATGTCTAATCACCGGATTCACAGTCTGTCTATCCCCCTTAAAACGGAAACATGTCCCATCAGGGGTAAAAGCTGTTACTAGCTTTAGATGGCAATCAATGACTACTCGATGAGTTGACAGCCAATCCATCCCCACAATTAAGTCGAAGTCAGCCATCTCGATCACGCGAAAATCGCAAGTTAATCGGATATTATTCACTTCTAACTCGCAACCTTTACAAATTAGATTAACTGGTACAGTACCGCCTAAGGGTGATGCTATTGTCATCTGGTTCTCTAGGAGTTCAGTGTTTAATCCTAGCGCAGATACGCAGGCAACTGATATAAACGAATGTGATGCTCCAGTGTCAAATAATGCTTGTACGCAGGTACTGGATAACAGTAGCGTACCTTGGATCATAGAAGGATCCTGCTCCTGGATTTGATTCTCACTATGCAGAGCATACAGGCGTCCTGTCCCGTTCTGAGGTGCCTTGACCTGCTGCTTTCCATTCCAGTTGTTCTGTTGAGCTGGCCTAGCGTTCTGTTGCATAGGCTGTTTGCCATAGTTCTGAAGCGGCTGCGGCTGCTGCTGCTGCTGATTCCCATAGGTAAAACCGTCCTTCCTCGGGTGAGGACAGTTGCGGTTGAAGTGTCCATAGCCCGCACAGTTGTAACACTTGACTGGTTGGTTGTTAAAATTGGGATTTTGTGGCGGCGGTCCTTGCTTGACTTCATTCCTTCTCCAAGGCTGAGTGTTTAACTTGGTTAGGTCTGGCTGGGTAGGGGCCCACGATTGTTGTTGTTCTGCACCGTCCTGATGGGTCCTCCCGAACTGCTTCCTTGACGCTTAGCCCCGGAAGTCAACGTCCTCCATTTCCATCCTTAGGGCACATTTCACCGCTTCAGCATAAGAAGTATAGCCCATTCCCATCACAATCTTGCGAGTCGAGCCAAGTCCCCATTCAAACTTTCGGACCTTGTCCTCCTCAGTCGGGGCAATGGCACGGCCATAGCGGTACAGTTCCTCAAATTTAGCGACATACTGCGTCACTGACATCGAACCTTGCTGCAGGTTCTGGAATTCCTGGATCTTTGCCTGCTTAATAGGAGCAGGAAAGTACTTATCCAGAAATATGTTCTCAAACTCCTCAAAGGTCATGGTTTCGATGTTATAGGCGGCTTCAATCAGTTCCCACCAATATCGAGCCTCTCCTTGGAGTTGGTAAGCAGCGAGAGCTACACAGTGGTTGTCTTGGTTGACTCCCAAGGTGCTAAGGATCACCTTGATCTCTTTCAGCCAAGCTTCGGCTAAAGTAGGGTTAGGTTCGCCATGAAAGACGGGTGGGCGTCTTTTACAGAATTCGTTCATAGCTTGAGCACGAGACATGGGACCATGGTTGATATTATTAGGAGGGGGTCGGTTCGCGTTGAGCGCAGCAATGAAGGCTTGCATGAGTTGAGCCATGTCCGGATTAGCTCCGTTATTTCCATCAGAAGAGCCTTCAACATTGTTACGCGTAATTGCCATCCTAGAGTTATTAATTTGTTGGGGGAATCAGTCTAAAATACTTGCAAAATTTATCAAAGCATAACTGCTTAAATTAACAGAGATTTTATTAAAACGAATCTTTATAGAAAACATGATTTCAAACAGCACAATAACTGGTTCATTGTCCCATTCAATACCAATACCACATTACTTGGCTCAAGGCTGAACATGTAATACTATTACCACACAGAGTCGAATCCTACCACATAGCGATTACAGTCAGCTTATTCTACGCGTAAGTATTTCAAACTGCCACTTAAATCTGCGGATCTCCTCAAGTAGTCTATCATGATTAGGGGCATCTACTATTCAGATAATTCCAATATTACTTAGGGTATCAAGGACATACAATTATTATTCTAGCTTAGTGTCTACCCAATTACCCAAGGCTGAGTGTTGGAACCTAGGGCTCTGATACCACTTGTAACGCCCCGCATTTTCGGGATACGTTATGGATTATTATTACAATTTAAAGTCGGTCTTAAACAGTAATAATAATAACCAAAAGAAATACATATAGATGATCTATCCTTCACAGATTACAAAAAAAAAAAATAGACTGGGTGGACTCTATGGCTCCATACGTTCCTTGATCTGGTCGTGCTCCATGTCGGCAGCTCCTCCGGCGCTATATTATTCCTCCTGTTCATCGTGACAATCTAGCATAATACCAACATCGTGGTATTATGCCAGGGCAAACCGTGAGCGAGGACGCTCAATAGATACCGTACCCCAACATTAAACTAGCAATTCTAGAACAATATTGTTGGCAGGTAAATAGTTGAAAATCATTTATCAAAACGGTAAGTTCATGCGTGTCAATGCATCAGTATCACATCAAATCAGAGTGCAGCTTAAATAAAATCAGTATCCCATTTCTTTTCATATCAGAGTGCAGCTTTAATAAAATCAGTATCTCGTATTATTTCAGAATCCAGAGTATAGTGTCAGTATCTCGTATCATTTTCTCATAACAGCATTCTTCTTCAAATTTCAACCATGTCAACATCTCACATCTCTCGAAAGTTATTGGCCCGTTCTACAACCCCGTTCTAACGGTCACCAACCTTTCCGTACGAAGGGTCGGCCACCCATAAACTGACTCCTGCAGTATGAGGTCCGCTAACTCCGCGTCACACACGACATAGTCCCGGCTACCCATATCACTGAATCCCCACCAGTCTGTTTATGAGGTCCGCTTGCTATGTGTTGTACTGAGTAAGTTCTAACCGTCAAATTCACCCGCGGAATTTGAGGAGAAACTTCAAACAGCACTACCGTATAGTTCCATTGAGCTTTGACCACCAGTTCACCCCGGGGAACTGAGGCGGGACTCCAATGGCAGTATTGTTTATAGTATAGTTCCATTGAGCTTTGACCACCAGTTCACACCGGGGAACTGAGGCGGGACTCCAATGGCAGTATTGTTTATAGTATATTTCCATTGAGCTTTGACCACCAGTTCACACCGGGGAACTGAGGCGGGACTCTAATGGCAGTATTTTATTTACAACAGTATTTTCATTCTCATCTCTATTTCTTCTTGTAAAAACAATCGATCATTTTCTTGAAAAATGTATCGTGTCGTACCGTCTCGAAAAACATGCACATGCCATATTACATAAAAATCTTCCGTTTAGAAATCGTTTCAAGATAAACTTTTCGTTTAAAAATATTTCACGATAACCGTGTTACTTTAGGTACAAAATCTTGTTGTGACTTTTCTTTAGACAAATGAGATAACCAGGAGAGTCCCAGGCTGGATGGCCGCACGAATGCAGTTACTGGCACCATTCCTTTCTTAGACAGCGCTAGGCATATCTTTTTTGACAGACCCTCAAGGGTGTTAGCCTTGGGTTAATCTCAACAGTCCAAGTACAGTCAAAACATTTTGAAGTTGCTTTAAGAAAAGTTTAGTCGACTATTTCCAAAAAATCAATTGGGCAGCATAACAGCGTAAATTTGAAAAGTCGATTTTCATCCGGGCATTATAACTGGATATTTTAAGTTTCCAAAAGTCCATCGGGCATTATAACGATGCATTTTGATAAGTCAATTTCAAATCGTGCATAGTATCGACTAAGTGTGTTTTTCAAAGTCTAATTGTTCATAAAATCACTAATCACCAACATAATCACGTTTAATCATAATTAGGCATGTTTAAGCAAAATAATAACCTCCTTAATATGAACTAGTAAATACTAATCTAAAGTTAAGATAAAGTATCTACCTTAATTCCGATGATTAGTCGGAAGCCGATAAGCTAGTTGAATTCCGGCGGCGTAACGACTAGTCGACCTTTGCTCAAACGCTTTCTTGCTAACTTATTCTACCTTTCTAAGATCTAGGGGTGGTCGAGAGTGGTGGAGTGTGGTGGTTTAGGATGAGTTTCAAGAAGAACACTCAAGAACTCACTCAAGAACACTAGAAAGCACAAAGTGGAGAAGTTGAGAGATTTTGGTGTGAAATGAAGCAAGGAGAGTGAGCTATTTATAGTGAAGCAATGAGGTTCACCTCCCCCAAAAATAATCACTAGCCAAAAACCCTCCCCACAAGTGTCCAAACAACCTTTTGCAAAAGCAAAAATTAGGTTTTAAAGACTAGTTTTAGGTTATAAGAAATTCCCCACCAAATTTCCCACCAACTTAAAGATTAGTTTTAGGTTATAAGTAATCTCCCACCTAATTTCCCACCAACTTAAAGATTAGTTTTAGGTTATAAGTAATCTCCCACCTAATCAAGGTTAGCTTTAATAAAATAAAATAAGAGTTGGGGATTTAGTAAGGCTTCCGGACGCAGTGTGGTGAAATACCCGGTGTGTACGCGTTTATTTACGGCGCGAAAAGTATAATTAAACAGGTTAAATCTAATTCGTTTAATCTAACCAAACCAAATTATAAACTATAATTATTTAAAAATAAAACCGCATTAATAAACCGAAATTTTTTTTTTACAAAATTTCGGGTTATTACATGATTGGTATAATTTTCTTATTATAGGAATAGAGTCAATAGACCTTGAATGTCCCAACATTAATTAAGATTGAAAAATCCAAATTAACAATAAATTGTACTTTTAAGTATTAATTTAAAATATAAACTACGAATAATTATTTGTCTCGTAAAAACTCCATCTCTCTGCAAAGTTCCGAATATTTTTGTGGTCAAGTTTTGAGAGTAAACATTGGGAACCTCATTGACTTCAAAGCAGAAAATGAAAATGGAAAATTTATTTATCATCTCGGAATACTTTCTAGGTACTATGGAGTGTATAATAAAAAAGGATAAATTTACCAAATTATAGATTGTTTTGAAATGTGAAACTCAAAAGGACCAAGTCACAAAATTATGATAATTCTACAAAATGTGATAATGAACAAAACCAATAAATCTAAATCCAAAATCAAGGAGTCCATCTATGCAATGATGGTAATTGTGTCAATAGTTAAAAAGAGAGAGGTTAAAATTGTCCTTTGTAGCTTCAAACAGCACAGGCCCTGGGCTAAAGCCCAAGGTGCCCGGGCTTTAGGCCCACCAAAAATAGCAAATTTTTAGGGCCCCCCAATAGGTAGTTGTGTTATGTATATATATACTCCAAAAAAATAGCCCAGCCCACCTTAATTTAAATTTGAAGGTCCAAAAATTATTATCCAATGAATAGGCTCAAAACTCTCAATGACAGAATTGTAGTTTGGGAATCAATCGGGCCCCTTTTTTTATTTTGAAAGAATAACTTTTGGCATCCCAATTCCCAACCCATTATACGTATAGCACATTTTCGGTTTCCATTTGAAATTGGAAATCTGGAGACTGGAGTCTGAAGATCACCAGGTCGGTCGAGAAAATGAAGAAGAAGTTCGAAAGTCAGAAGTCACGAAGAAAAATAGAGTGGGATATTGAAATTAATCAGGGCTCAATTAGTGCTAAATGCTATTCCTTCTCACAAATCTCAAGCTAATTTCAGGTATTGATTATGTTTTTTTAGGGTTTTGAAATTAATTGTTTTGTTTATGAGGTTTAGAAGCATTGTTTAATTTAACTTGGGCTTGATGACTGACTGGGTAGATTTGTTTATGCTATTGTGAATTTGTTTATGCTATTGGTAGGACCTTAATGGACATCACTTATCAGTGAATTAGGGAAAGTGAAAAATTTAATCTCTTGGATTTTTTAAATGATGCTTTTGAAATATTGAAATAGTCGATTATTATATTTGGTATTCTTTCTTATTGATGCTATTTTGTTTAGAGAAAGTTCTTAGTTTTTTTTTATGCCTATCTTAATAATTCGTAAAGGGCTCATTTTTTTATTGTCGCTTTAAGCCCTTAAAAACTCAAGACCGGCCCTGGCTTCAAACCCATGGGACAGGTTTCATAATACCAACCCCTTGGGTTGGTGAATCCTGAGAAATTGAGGCATCCATGATCCCTTTGGATTAGCAATTCATTAGTACATCAAAAGCAAAACAAACATGGTTTTGTTCGACTTGGTGACACCTTATGGAGGGGGCCGCGCGTCCTCCAGCATTTCCGTAAATACAGTTTGTATTGCATTGGCCCGAGATGGTGTATTCCAGAGGGCCCAATTCCACATGTCCGACTAAGGTGTTTTCATATAGGTGTTGGTTTGCCTATCTTGGAGGGGGATATCCTCCTAAGTATTTTGTTGCCACTGTGTTGGTTTTGTTCTAACAGAGGGGAATGTCCTCTATTTGTTTTGTAAATTGTGCTCTTCTCCTTGGTTCATTCCATGTGCACCACCGCCCATTCCACCCACCACAAAAGCAGGTTTCTCTAGACTTGGTGACAATCTCCCGTGATACTTCAACAACTTGGCTCGAGTGTCTCGGCCTTTTGGGTGTTTCTCTGCCCTCTCTCACAGATGGCCTAGAAACATTTATTTAGATAGTTCTCTTATTTTAGATTTAGCTTCTATTTTCCCCTTGTGACTTTTATGCCCCTTCCCCTTTTTGGCATATTTATCCCCTGTAGCCTCTTGGCCTTCCTATTTAATTTTCTTTCTTTTCTTTTTTTTCCTCCCTGGAGTATGTCCCTTGTAGGTTGTATATTCTCTTAGCCTCTTTTTATTTCAAGCTTGATTTACCAAAAAAAAAAAAATTGACTTTTACGGTCACACCACTCTCGCAATCCTAATCACAATCTTGAAACCTTGTATCAAACAGGGCCTTATTGATTTGTTTTGACGTTTTACCTAATCCAATGGTTCTAACTTTTGAGCATTAAGATTTTGCATACGTGAGATTTCTCGACGCGAGAAAAAAGGAAAAAATCACAGGAGCCACATCAATCCACTATAATGAAATCGAAGAAATAATGGAATACAAATCTTCCCTCTTTTCCCTGAAAATAGTTTTCTCTTGCCTAAAATCGTGTTTACATTGAAACTCTTAACCCTAATAACAATGCATCTACGTTATAAATAGGTATGCATGGGGGCTCCGCTCCGGCCCCATACCCCGGGCTAGACTATTGCTGAAGGTTGTCTACATCTAGTGGTAGAGCCAGGAATGAGGAGCACTGTGGGCACCATCAAGCACGTAACCAAGAATCTAATCTGCCTTGTGCTAACCCAAATTAAGCACCCGCAGTGCTCTGTATCAACTAAATCAGTAAAAATCGAAGCACACCAGCCAATGCTCTGCATTTAGTAACATAACTAATTATAAAAAACAATGTAATCATATATCAAGAATGTAATTATCAAGTTGATTATCAGGAATGTGGAGAGTTCCAGGCCGATTAAGCTTGCTGTAGTAGATTTGCCTCAGAACTTTGAAAAACTAACTTCGTGTGGCCCAGAATGAAATCCTAGCCCATCACTTTTCTAGTACAAAAAGACCAATTCCACCCTGTGGTCTGAGACTGCAGGCCCCTCAAGAAAGTTCTATAGAAGAGGGCTAATGGGCTTTATATACTTCACTCTTGAAGGTCACATAGGGTGTGGCCTATTAGTTGGGCCAATGGGCTTCCTATACTTCAACCTTCCCATCTATCTAGCTCATAATTTTCAGATCAAGGATTGCTCTTTTTCTTTTTTTTTTTCTTTTTCTTTTTAAGATTCAGATATCGGAGAGGGAGAAAAACGTAAAATGGAAATGAAACTATTGGCTGGAATAATGGAAGGAGCGTTTCTCAAGAAAAATCTAACTCTTTACGTCACATTATTTTTGTTTTTCATTTTTTTAAAACATCGCTAAATACGTATTTTGCATAACTTTTTAAAAAATTGTCCATAAGTTCAAAGATGGCAATTAGTGTATTACATAAGTAGAAAATATTTATAAAAATTATGCACGAAAACAAGAGGGTCGCTCCCCTTCATACAACAATCCACCAAACCCCACCAGACTTCCCTTACTTTTGCCCCACCCAGAACCCAAGTCGACTATCCAAACCGTTCACCTAGTAGGTCACACCTATAACAACACTATTGCCAAAAATCAATATGACCAAAAATTAACAAATACGCGGACAATGTGTATTTCTATTAACATTTGTAGTTAAAAATTAGATATACCATCCTTAAATTTCCAATTGGGCTATTTTTTTGCATGAATCAAAATTTGCTTTTATATGCAATCATCCATTTACACAAGACAACTTCTAGTGAACAATATCCCACCCTTCATTTATTTCCCTAAGTTTCTTTTTATAGGAAATTGATTTTGGCATTCCCCAAATTGATTTTGGCACTCCAAAAGAGGAGTGTCAAGATCGGTTTGGACAGCGTCAAGATCAAATTTACACAAAGATTGGTTTTGGCACTCCTCCCTTCCCTTTTTATATCCCCTTAAAAGCAAAATTATCAAGCTATTATCTTTTAGTTTATTATTTTTGGAGTGCCAAAATCACTTCCCTATTTGTATTTCTCTTGAAAGTGAACTTATCAAGGTATTACGTTTTACTAGTTGTCTGTTAAAATATGAGGGGTGGGGTGATTTTGTAATTTTATGTGAATAATAAACCAAAAAAAGAATGCAAGAGGGCTAAAGAAAAAGTGAAAACCATTTGCTATAAACCTTTATTGAAATACTACTATAATATTAAGAGCAGAATTTACTACTCCAATAAATAAATAAATCATGAAAATGAGAGGAAGACAGTCCTAAAATGGGAATTAAAGAATGAAAACATGGATTAACTAAGCAAGGTCTCATTAGAATGGAATGGGCCCTGTGATGGGTGGGTTTGTTTTTACAGAAAAAGAAAAGATAAAATTGTACGGATCATCGTGCTTTCATAGCAGCCAGACTACGAAGTCTACGAGGGGTGCAGAAGGAGAAGGAATTAGAGGGTGGTGTAGGGGGGGCCCACTCTATGAAAATTCCTGGATCTGGAACGACCGTCCGTGACTGAGCCCCTACTGCTATCTTTCTTGTGACGGTGACAAGTGTAATGGCTACAGCGTAGGGCCATAGTACGAACCCTATTAATCGTAGACTTCGCTTTTTGCAGTTTTACGCCAAATCCAAAAACCCTTGACCCCACATCCAATTCTCTCCCCATAGGAAAATAAAAAATACTACTCACTAAAGCAAAGAGAGAAACCAACGCGCCCATTTTTGGAATTTTTTCAAAGCTAAAGGGATATGTAGGAGTATTTTCGAAAAATAATTTTAATAGAAACGAATAAAAAATTGGTTCATTGCTTCTCCTGTTGGGAAAAAAAATTGAAACGAATAAACAGAGTACTTTTAATAGAAATATAATTATCTCATTTTTTTATCTAAAGATTTTCTCCCTCGAGAAATAAAAAAAAATTGATGCTTTTTGTATATTACAAATTTTTCTCTTTTTCTCATTATCTAGGTAAACAAATTGAATTTTCTTGGGATGAATTATTATAATCGTATATTTCTCTCAAATCATATTTTAATAAAAGCAATTTTACCTATGTGGATGATAGAATTTTTGAATGCCTACATTAACAATTATAAAAATCAATCACTACGAATCATTAACACAATATTCACGGATCCCCATTATAACTAAGAGAATGATGAGTTAGTTAAATAGAGGTCCTACGTCCTAGTAGTATAATTTATTATATACAGGGTCTTTTACAAAATTGAATTATTGTATTTTACAAGATATGTCACTCTCTTGTTATACACAACTAATGGGTTATGTTCTTATCTCAACGTTCAAAAAAAGTTAAATATAATCATTATTCAAACAAAACACATTTTCATATAAACTAATTTATCACTTGGTAATATATTTAATACTAAGATCATCTCCCTTCACTTTTTGAGGCATCAAAATATCATACTCCCTCTGTTCCAAAATAGTAGTCCACTAAAAAAATCGTGTTATTTTTCAAATAAAAAAAATTAAGTACTTCCGTGTATCATTTTTTGAATTTTTCGCAGCGAATTAACACTCGATGATTATTTTAATTCGGTGTGAAAAAATTCGAAACATGATACATGAAAATACTTTATTTTTTTATTTGAAAAATTGCAAGAGAGATCTACAAAGTGGGACTATTATTTTGGAACATAGGAAGTACTTATTTAGAAAGTGAATTTTAAGAATTTTTCTATTCACTCATACTCTAACCACACTCTCTATATATATCTTCATTCAAAAAAAAAAAACACACACACACACACGTGCGCATGCACAGTCAAAACTCAATTATTCCTCATTTTTCTACAAAATTTGAAAATATCAAATTTCTAACATTCACCAAATGAATTCAAGATTGGTCTTATTTTAGAGACGTTGTTAAGTTCTTTATAATGGTACTAATTTTATGAATATTGGATCCCAATGCTAAAATTTTATTGTGTAAAATCTATGAAGAACATTCTTCAAATTTGGGACGTGTTTCATATATGAAGAATCAAGAATCATTTTAAAGAATGAAAATGAAGATTGGTTGGACTGTTTCAATTCTTCATTATGAAGAAATGAATGTATAGTTGGATATGCTCTACGGGATTTGTTTAAAGTTTCTCAGCATTTGGAGTATTTACTCGTAACTAATAGTAACATTGTGGGTGTACTCGTAAGTATTGGTTGCGTTAAGGACCATGATTTAGTAATTACTTAAAGAATGATTCCTAGAACACATATATTTTTACACAATAAAGTTTTAGCATTGTGATAGAATATTCATAGAATTATTACCATTAAAAAGAACTTAACATCATCTAGTCTTATCTTGAATTTATGTGGTGAATGTTAGAAATTTGACATTTTCAAATTTTGTAGAAAAATGAGGAATGATTGAGTTTTGAGTGTGTTTTACAGTATACTAATTTAACAAAATGAAGATATATAGAGAGAATAAAGTTAGAGTATGAGTGAATAGCAAAAGAACAATGCTATGGGTACCCCAAAAATGCACCCCAAATGCACACCAGGTGATGTGGCGAATGGGGAGCCACTTATATTTTTGGGTGGGCTCCACGTTGGGCTTCTCTCCACCACACAACCCACTTGGTGTGCATTTGGGGTGCATTTTTTGTGTACCCATAGCATTTTTGATAGCAAAATTCTTCAAATTCACTTCCAAGTTCCAATGAGAAGGAATGTTGGATGGTAGAAACGCGTGGTGTTGGTACAGTTAAATGAGCGCGTGGGGGAGTGAAACGGAGATTTGCATGGGAGGAAACAAAAAGGTCGGAAGAGGAAGAGGAAGAGGGAGAGGGAGAGAGAGAGAAAGGATCGCGGGTTTTATTGAGCCGCTGGCTGGCTGATGTGGTCTCCCCGCCTTCACAGGGCTCGAGGCTGTACCCTCGACTTGCTCGCCTCTGCTTCACCAATATTACCCACAGGAATAAACAAGCTTCCCTTAGAGAGAGAGAGAGAGAGAGAGAGAGAGAGAGAGAAATAAACACCAAAAAGCTTTTTGAGTAGTTCTAGGCAGTGTTGTGTAGGGGTTGAACTAGAGTGGATCTGAGCTGGAGCACAAATGGCCATGTTCGGGTTTGGGTTTTTGGATTTAGATTTGGACCCGACTACGTGTACAGATAGAAATGTCCAAAAAATGTACAGAGCATGTTCAGGGACTCATTTTTAGGTCCCACACGAGTGATCCGAACAGTTTTTTATTCTTAAAATATTTTTTCAAGGGGCCTACAAATTTTCAGCTCAACCAGAAGGTTAGAAATACTTGAACCAAAAAAAATTAATTGAAATGGTGGGACTTTGTGGGGCCCTCGGGAAAATATTTTAAGAATAATGAATGGTTCGGATTACTCGTGTGAGACCTAAAGGTGGGTTCCTGAACATGCTCGGTACATTTTCTGAACATATGGGTCGGTACCTATATGTTTTCCGTTTAGATTTTGAATGGAGAGAGAACAATAATGTCATGGGTACATCATACTTGCACATAACATGCACACCCAGGTGATGTGACGGATAAGGAGAAATCTATCACTTCAGGCAAGTCACATATTGAGCTTCTTCTTGTCTGTCATATCATCTTGGTGTGCATGTGGTGCACCCATATCATGTTTCGAGATATAAATGAGAGTAATAATTGAAAATAAGGTCAATCATTGGAGAGAGAAATGAGAATAAAAATTGAAATAGAGGTAATGATTGGAGGGGAAAATAGATAATAATTAAGTAATAATTTAAAATCTAGGTCTTAAGACCCAAACCGAACAAGATCAATACCCACAGATTCACTTCATCCGCGGATTGAAATAAATAGGATTAATAATCTTAATATTAATAGTCCTGGACTATTTATCATGTATTAATTTAATCCCTAATTATACCCAATCACATGTTCCATTCACGTGCAATTATTTACGGCATAATTTTTTTAAATGAAAAAACAGTTTTTTCTTGAAAAAAAAAAGAGTTAAGTTTTTAAAAACAAAACAAGAAAAATATTTTCTTTAAAAACCACTTTTGAAAAAATATTTGTCGAAAACAGTTTTTGAAAAACAAAAACTAGTTTTGAAAAACATATATTTTGAAAATATTTTTTTCAAAACAATCACAATCCTTTTTTTTTTTTAGTTTTGAAAAACATTTATTTTGAAAAAACAATTTTGAAAATATTTTTTTTCGAAACAATCACAATCATTTTTTTAGTTTTTTAATTTTTTAAAAACAATAAAGTTTTTGTAAAAATATATTATTTCTTCCAAAATAATTGTTTTAGATATGTTTATTTTTTTAAAAAAACTTTATTTGAAACAATTTTTTTTTAAATAATTGAAAAAATTGAAAATAATCATTTTGGAAAACATTTTAAAATTTTGAAAATAATTTTTTAGAGTAATTCCAATATCATCTGAATATTTTCGAAACAATCTCATCTTTGTTAATTCTACTCCATCCCATCTCCCACAGGATTATTTAGTACCCTCATATAGGGATAAAAATAATACCGGGATTAATAATCCCGAGAGTCATTCAGGAACCAAACGTGGAATAACTTAAAAAGTGATACATTTAGTCCTATCTCAGACAGTTAATCCGCAAATCAAATGAGACAGATAGTATAAACAAGCTTCCGAGGCCTTGTTTCCCATAAGATTTTATGGAAAATCCCATAAAATCAACTAATTACTTTTACGAGATTTCCCATTTTAGCACCTTGATGGTATAGTAGTACTCGCTTAATTGGGTGACTTTTTTGAGTTTTTGTTTCATTTAAAAACTAGTAAAGTAATAAATAAAAGACAAAAATTAAAATGTGTAAAATGTTAAGGGGACAAGGCCCAATTAAGCACCTAAAAACAAATGAACAAACCTAACCATTCAAGTCTATGACGAAGCTAGTTGGTGAATAAAAAATATATATTTTACGATAGTTGATTTGGAATTTATCAGTATCCAAACAATTTATTTTTTCACACAAACAATGCTACAATAGCATTTTAAAAGACGATAAGAAAATTGAATTAATCCTTTATTGTTGTTGTAACAAAAAAATGAAGTCCAGACAAAGCCTGACTTTGCAGTTAACATTTCTTTTCTTACGTTTACTTAAAATGTACAACAATATCATAAAGGAAAAGAAACCTTAAAAAGTAAATAATAATAATAATAATAATAATAATAATAATAATAATAATAATAAAACCATCAATTCAAGTTGTGGGCTTAGGTGATTATTGATACTCACTTTTTTTATTATCAAAATGTGAAAAGATATCTTATGGGAACTAAAAAATTAAAAAAATAATAATTTTGAGTCAAATAAAAGAAAGTTCTAATAAAAAAAGAAAATAATTAAGTTACTGATGAAGCGGTTTCTGGCACTGTTCGATAGGTGGCCTGCAAAAGAAACACGACCAAGGACACCAGTGTGGTGTTAGCTAACCAACCTCCGATGCCTAAGTTAGTTTATTAGTGATGTGTAGAAATATTACTCAAATAATTATGAATGATAGAACAACATACCCGATTCTTTATTATATGGGTGATTATATAGGGATTCGCAGTGGTTGAGTCCCATTAGGACTAAGAGTCTTGACTCCATGCTTATCAAGTTTATCCTCTTAGTCCCCTTAATGCATTAGGTTCATTAATCCTATTCAAATTTGGTCTCCTTATGTGATGCATCCCTATAAATAAGAAGCAGAGTCTGCTTGGAGTTCAAAGACTCATTAGGGTTGCTCACTATACCGTCCTTGACATGTTTGTGCATGTAGCCCAGCTGTCTTGTTTAGCCGAGCTAGCCTCACCTTACCGGGCTATGCCCTAAGAGGATACCCAAAGACGTCAACCCAGCCTTATTAGCTACTCCCATGTTTCCTATGGACTGAGTCGATGAGGGAAAAGGAAACATTTTTTAATTTTGACAGCTACTTTGTGCTTCGTGCCTCATTTAGTGCGGACGCCAGGGGTCACGTCATGGGAGAGGTGGTGCAATCGTCCCCGTAGGTCATGCCTTTTTGATGGACAACCTAGATTGCTTAGGAGAGAAAAAAGACCCTTGGCCTTTCATCTCTTCCACTATTCCATAGTGAAAATTTCCTGAGAAAGTTTCATCTTCCATGTTTTCCAAGGCAATTTTCAGGCGAAACACTTTATTGCACCACTCCCCATCAAATTTCCTTTATGGATTCATGCTTAGGTATGTTTCGTGTTACTCTCTCTTCATCTTTTCTGCTGTTGATGTTTTTCTGATCACAACTTAGAGCTCGTAGACCCTGTTAATCCAGTTGACCCAGAGTGGAGTAACCCTGGTGATTTCATTTTCACACAGCTTTTGTTGTTAGGAACTACCATCCCCCTAAAATTCTTGATTTCAGCACTTCATCTTCTATCCTTCAAAACGATGTCTATAAAGACTTGTTTTACTTTTCATCCTCGGACTATGGTTTCATTTGTGCCAATGCCATGGAACATGATGAAAACCAGAATCTTCCCAATCTGTTTTATAGATTTAGACGAAGAGCCTGAGGCTGATGACGATTGCCCTCCTTTAGTTGGACGAGGTGGTAGAGCTCTTTCCCATATGTCAGAAAACCCTATTTCCATTTCCCAACCTGGTATGTCATCTACAGAAACACCTTCGAATCTGTTGTTACTAAAAATAACTTAAAATACCTTAGGACTTGGTATCAAATCCCCGTTTCGGTTACCCTAAGGGTTCCTACAAGCTTAGAGCGTGGGCCTGCTCTGGATTTAAGAACGAGGTCGCCCTGTATCTTGGATCCTTCGAAGGGGGACTTCGTCTTCCTTTCACAAAATCGTACGAGAAGTCCTGAGCTTCTATGGGCTTGCTCCTACCCAGATTACCCCTAATTTTTGGAGATTGTTGATCGGTTGTGCCGCCCTTTGGTCAGTCATGTCAGACAATGAGATTCATCTTACTTTTGAGGTCTTCATCTCCTTTCATGCTTTGGAAAACCTTCCCAATTTTAATAGGTGGTTGTATTTCTGTGAGAGGGATGGAAAATCCCCTCTTCTCACTGGTGTCCCAACCTCCAACAAGGAATGGAAGGACAACTTCTTTTTTGTAGGCAGATCTGGATGGGAGTTCCAGAGCTGGGACGAATCTTGTACTCCTTGGATCCTTAGATCTTGGGGAGGTCATTCTGAGGCCAATAAGTTTTTATCCGTACTACTTTTGTTAACTTCCCTTTATTTTGTTAATGAGTTGACCTCTATCTTATGGATCTTCAGGCCGCAACAAATTTAGTCTTCGTGAAGGGAAATGAGAGGAGGTGACGACTAAGGCTCGGGAGTATAAATTTCACTCCCTCTCATTTCTTGTTACCACCAAGACCCTTGCCAACAACCTCCTCGACCCTGAAGTAGGAAGTACGACTGTTGCCCTTGAACGAAGTATCTAATTTTTGTCTATTTTAAAAGTTCTTTTGCTTATATTTACTCATCCCTCTATGCTTTTGCAGATGATGCGGGGGGGGGGGGGAAATGGCTGGAAAGAAGATTGACAAGGCCTACTTTGCCCAGCTCAAGGCTCAGAGTAGTCTTACCCTGGGGCATGTTTCAAAGATGAAGCGGGCCGCAGAGCTCAACATCTCCACCTTCCTAGGGTCTAGCGTGGGGGGTTCGGTTAAGGTGGCCTCTTCCCCTGATAAGGAAAAAGGAAAAGAGAAGAGGGAGAAGGAGAGGAGGAGAAAGGCTGAAGATGATAAAGCTGCTAAAAAGCAGAAACAAATGGCCAACAGGGGCGGCTCTGGGGTAGGCCCTGCAAGCCTTCGGGCTTGGGCAACCCATCGGGCTGGGGGCAACCAAATTTTTTTAATTTTTTTTTTGCGAAGATATACATATTATAAATTAATTATTCCGAGTTTGGCTAAAGGGCAATGCCAGCAGTATTGGCAAGTGCGCGCCTGTTA
The DNA here is from genome assembly GCA_020921065.1 of Vaccinium darrowii. Lineage (NCBI taxonomy): Eukaryota > Viridiplantae > Streptophyta > Magnoliopsida > Ericales > Ericaceae > Vaccinium > Vaccinium darrowii. The sequence goes on from CM037156.1 coordinate 9,604,053, forward strand.
AAGTGAATGGGCTGGGTTCAAGTCTCCAAAGAGTCAATGTTTTTAGCAGACCATCAATGTTTTTATAGTACGGGTTTTTTTTTTGGCCTCTCTTAGTGTATTTTAGATTTAGTTCTAGCTTTTCAAATTAAATTTCACAACTAAATAAATGTTGACAATAAATAAACCAAAATAATTTATTTCTACTCAACAAACTTTGATAAAAGAAGATTTAAAATAAATAATATTTGTTGTTAAAATAGTAACTTTACGAGAGTAAAGTTGATAACATGATTTCTACAACTAATTTTGATAAAAAAAAAGATTTAAAGTGGATAATCTTTATTGTTAAAATAGTATTTTTACAAAAAAGTAAGTTGATAATATGATTAGTGAGAGAAAACATAAGTATGAGCGGTATTTTGTTACATTTGAATCGTTTTTTTCAGAGTTGTATAATTTTTTTTATAAAAGTTTATTTTAGTTAAATTACGAAACTACAATACCATATTTAATCTGTTTACCTTCTTGGATATATTAAAAACCCAGAAGAACTTGCTTCAAAAAATACGAGGAGAAGTTTTTTTTTTTAATCTAATCGTGTTAATCATAAAGCATTACAACCGGGATTCCATTTTGATTTTAATTTTTTGATGTAATTCAAGTTAAAGAACACTGTGACATAGATTTTTATTTTTTTTTGACTTGTATACTTTTTTATGACTTAATAATAAGTGGACAACCAAACTTAAGTTAGGCTTGAACGACCCAATTACCAGGGCCAGCCCTGATGGCAGACTCCTCAATTGCTGCGGTTGTGCCTTTGAAGAGCCACGATAATGGTCCTCCATCCTTCTCATCAACAAAGAGCCATGCCTTGAGAAGATGGAGTGAAACTTTACCTCATCTATCTTATGCATGGTTAAAAGGATGCCAATCCAAATTTTATGGTCGTTATATTCAATTGATCTTTCTTGATGAATACAAAGTGCTCCACTGGACTTAATAGGTCACTTTACTTATTTTTCCGTCTTTATTTAATTTTCTTCGCGTGAGTTAGTTTTGTGATAAATTTTTGTGTACTATTAATTTTTTTTGACTAGAGGAATCGAAAAAGTTTTAAAATTATGATTGGAATGTTAATTTTTTTTGAATAAAACCAAAAAAAAGTTTTAAAATCTGGTTTTTTGGCTTATTTTGGTTTTTATTAAAAAGCTTAAAGTTTAGATCATAATTTTTTACTTTTGCGATTCTTCTCATCGAGAAGAACCAATAATCCGCAAAAGTTTAACACAAAACTAACAAATGCGAGAAAATTTAGAATAAAGACAAAAAAAATAAGCAAAAGTTGCTTTTTAAGCCAAAATAGGCCAAACTTCGGCTCTAAGGAAGCAATCACATCTCAATTGGCCATCTCAAACAATTAATGGTTTAATGGTTTAGATAAAAGAGTTTTTTTTTATAACTAATCTAAACTATTAAAAATACTTTTAGGCTGAGTTTTCTGTTTTTAGTCACTTTGTTGAAAGTTATTTTTTTGGTGGTCCTTATTCTAATTTTTTGTGTTTATTAGTTTTGCGTCAAATTTTAGTGATTATTTTTTCGTCTTAACTCTTAACGTAAGGAATAAAAAAGGTGAAAATTTATGACTTTTACCCATTTTTTTAGTAAACGACAAACTTTTATCACTTCTCAGGTGCTAAAAAAATGGTCATTTTCTAAAAAAAATAAAATAAAATTTGGGTAAAGTCAAATTTTTACTTTTTCGATTTCTCTCGTTGAGATGAACCAATAATCAATAAAAGTTTGTCGCAAATCTAACAAACCCAAAAAAAAAAAAAAAATCAATAAGAAAAAAACCAAAAAAAGACTTTTAGTAAAGTGTTTAAGATCGGAAAACTCAGCCATTTCCAAATGGAAAAGGGCTAAAAAAGAAAAGCCAACAAAAAAATACTTATTTTGGCTTAAAAGGTCAACTTAACTTTTTCTTTTGTCTTTATTTGATTTTATTTTTTTTTTGCGTTTGTTAGTTTTGCATCGATTTTTTTAGTATTATTGGTTCGTCTCAGCGAGAGAAATTCAAAAAGGTAAAAGATTATGAGTAGAACTCTAAATTTTTTTAAAAAAATCGAAAAAGTGTAAAAAGCAGGCCTTTTTGACTTATTTTTGTCTTTATTCAAAAAACATTGTGCTTCGATCATAATGTTTTTTATTTTATTGATTCATCTCGCCGAGACAAACTAATAATACACAAAAAGTTGATGCAAAACTATAAAACATGAAAAAAAAATTAAATAAAGACAAAAAAACAAGTCAAGTAACTTTTTAGGCTAAAACACATAAACCAAGGAAATTTTTATCAAATTTTAATTTCGGAATAAAATGGGCTTATATCCATCCGATCCAGACTTTGATATGGATCTACAAATGTACCACCATCAATCAAAATGTCAGATGGGCCGTTGGACCACATTGTCCTTGTATATTGCCAACCCTACAAGCTTTGAGGTCATTGTTGACCTTGTACCCTATAATCTGGCCTCTATTTATAGGCCTCGGACACGATAAGGGTATTTTTTTTATTTGGAAAATTTTAAAATCAGTCTATTGATCTGACATTAAGGCTTAAAAAGTGTATTGAAATGTGTAAAAAGTGTATAAGAATGTATACATTAAATAGTATAGGAATGTGTGAAAGTGTATAGGAAAGTGAAAAAAGTATAGAAAAACCCTTTTTATTTTTTTTAAGTCAACAGATATTGATCGAGTCATTTGCTAAAACAGAAAACCTATGGGTACCGACCCATAAGCACAGAAAATGTACAGAGCACGCTCGAGGCCTCACTTTTGGGTCTCACACGAGTGATCCAAACCGTTCATTATTCTTAGAATATTTTTCCGAGGGGCCCCACAAAAATTTAGCTCAATCGAACGGTTAGAAGTGGTCGAACCAAAGTCCCACCATTTTAATCTAAAAATCGAATTCTGTGCATATATGTTTGTACATGTAGCAAGATCCTTTGCTAAAATCAACAGATATTGATTTTATCTGATTTTGTTATTTAGGAAACTCCCTGGTCAGATCTCTTCACTACCAAATAGATGTGTTTTTTTCAGACGTACGTGTTTGGAGCTCCCTTATTTTTTGCAACGTTACAAAAATGATTTCAATATTTAGAAGTTACATTATTCAAAAAAATTCAAAACTTAGTTTGATTACATTTGAATTGAAGTGTTGACGTACGTTTTCCGAAAATAATATTACTTCTCATAATACTTAATAACTAAAATAAAGACCCCGAGTCACTATGGGTATGTGATCGGAAGGGAAAAAGGAAAAAAATGGTAAAATGAACTGATAACCAGCGAGATAACTCAGGCCCTTCTGTCTAGCTTCACAAAGGATACAATGTCTGAAATTTGGTAATGGATCTAGATCTTCATGAAAGAATCAAAGCGTTTATCTGGAAATGTTTAAAGGGGTATTTTATCAGTTAGCAGCCTTGCTTTTCGCAAGCCTCAAATTTCCCCCTTTTTATCCCCTTTGTGAATGTAAAGAAGAAACTATTGCACACCTATTCTGCTGTTGTAGAAACACGAATGTAGTCTGGGATGCTAGTGAATTTCGCCACTCCTCTCTGGGAATATTTGCGAACTACATTTTCAAAGACTGGTTGTTGGACCGAATTATCCTCCTTCAAAATGACAAGGACATATTTTTTTTTCTCTTTATTGCTCTCCTCTGGTCTATTTGGAAACAAATGAACCAACTTGCTTTCTCCAATGTGGCGTTCAATAGCAGTGCAGTTGTGGCGTTAGCTAAAGACAACGATCACTGATTTCAACAGGCTTCTGTTTGGCATAAGCATTCCAAGCGTATTCTCAACAAAAGAATAGGTATCCTTCTTTTATCATTAAGCTATATCTTGACAATTATGTTCCACATGATACATGCATTCTTCATGTGGATGGAGCATGGAAGGATCGACATCCCTGGTGTGGTTTAGGGTTCACAGTCTGTGGGGGGCGCTTCACCGGAATGACCTCTTTTGGGTTGCTGGTATCAAGTAGTGGAGGAGCGGACCTGGTCCTTACTGGGGGCCAGGGGGGAGCGCCGGAGAAGGTGGCCGGAGCTGCTGGTTTGCGCCTGGGGTGAACCTGCACGAGGAAGCAACCACGTTAGCGCCTAGCCCGGACGGTGGTGGTCCGGGAAGGCACTCCGATGGTTAAGTCAGCGACTGGAGGAGGAGAGCAGTGGAGAGTTCTCGAGAGAGAGAGAGAGTACAGCTGAAAAGTATGAGGTAGGGAGAGATGTACCAACCCTTATTCAGGAGGCGGAGTGCCTTATTTATAGGCGAGGGGGCGCGTGTCCCCCACGCCCTCGGGGGCTCCACGCGCTCCGTCCTTCCCAAGGCATTAAATGCACGGATTGACGTATGTCCTGCAGGCGGCGCCTCGGCGGCCGCAGTTCCAGAGTCGTCACCTGTCGCCGTCACTGACATTCCCATCAGTCTAGTCCCCCTGCAGGCGTAGCCTGTGGGGTTGGTGGCCTGCCACAGCTGTGGCACATGCGCAGTGGTTGAGATCATTAATGAGCCACTCAGACTGTCAGGGGTGCCTCGATCGAGCCCCCTTGACACCTGACGTGCCCTTCTCCCTCGGCGCCGAGGTCAACCGACCCGGTCGGGGTGGCCTCGGCAGACGCTCTCCCGGGCGTGCCGAGGCAACAGCTCGAGGTCCCTGGGGGTTCTTCCCGAGGGGAGTGATCCGCCGAGGCCATCGTCCGCGGGGATACTGCCGCGCGTGGCCCCCTCCTAGCAAGAGGGTCCATTTTGTATCCACCCCCCGGGACAGGGGTTCCGGCCGAGGGCAACGACCCCTTTGGCCCCCGGCCGCTACAATAGCCCCTCAACTTCCTTACCCGGCGGTCAGGGATGAGGGAGTTGACTAGTCCGAGCGGCCGTGGGTGTGCCGAGTTTTCCCGAGGACGACGTCCACCCGAGCCCTACGCTCGGAACGTCACACCGCCTCGATTTTGAAAGGACATGATGTGACCTGATATGATCGTTGAGTTTATCCGATGTCAGAGATTCCCTGACGTGGACTGGCGTCAGCTGCCACGTGTCAGCTCGGCATTCGTCCGAGCGCCGGTGCGTGGGATTCGCGCCAGAAAGTTTCGAACGAGGCGGACAGGTGTCACGCTCTGATTGTTCCGCCGAGCCTCCACGCCGTTCCCCGAGCCGACGCATCGCCTCCCCCAGAAAGTTCCAAAACGGGGCGGACAGGTGTCACGCTCTGATTGGTCCGCCGAGCCGTCACGCCATTCCCCGAGCCGACGCATCGCCTCCGCATTAATTGCAACGAGTGACAGCCCCCCCTCCCCCTATATATATAGAACCTCGGGTAGAGAGAGGGCACTATTGCTTCTGAAATCTCGCTGCTCACCGGAGAAAACTCACGCCGCTGTGGAATTCGAAAAGTCTTTAGCCCAGATCTTGCGTCTCAGCCACTCTTAGCACCAAAACTCGAGGTAAATCGATGCTTCTCACTGTTTTCTTGCTTTTTTTATGCCTTTTTCGTGTTTTTTGGACCAGTTTTGGTCCGTTTTTAGCGATTTCCGGTCTTGCTCTGTTTTGTTTGAGTTTTCCGGCGAGATTCACGGCGGCGCACGGCTGCCGTTTTCTGGGCAGGTTGAGCTTCAACGTGTTCTTCCGAGGACAGGTTGAATACTCAACCTGTTCTTCCGAGGCTCCCTGCCGAACGCACACACCACGTCTTAGGTCCAGCCGAGAGTCAATCGAGTGGGCAGTCCACTCGGTTCAGCCGAGCTCACACTACACCCGCGGCACTCATACCCTTAATGCATATAGCTGATGGGTTTCTTCGTGCGTTCTTTTAGGTTCTCGGCTGGATGAGCAACAAGCCCTTCGTCATCTCTGACAGCGACGAAGACCTTGACGAGGAGGCGGTAGCATACATCAGGACCCTCCTTCGCCCGAGACAGGGGAGGGGGAAGACGCACCCCCGAGGGCCCGCCGAGCCGAGGCATGCTCACTTACCCTCGGAGAGGACTGGGAGGAGGTTCCCCTCCCTAAATTCGGGGACGAAGAATGCCCCTATGTCAAGGAATTCGACCCAGAGCATCCCGAGCGTCTGGTGGCCTTCCGGGAGAGGTACGAGATCCCGGCGGACGTGGAGCTGGAGCTTCACTTTGGAGACCGGATCCAGTATGGGGACGACCATATCACGGTCCCCCTGATGGCAATCACCGAGGGAGGACTCCGGTTCCCCATGCCGAAGCTCGTTCGGCAGCTCCTTTACTACTACGACCTCGGCCCCCATCAAGTCGTGGTGAACGTGTACCGAGTCCTGTGCTCGGTGCTGAAGCTGGCCGAGGCGTATGGCATCCCGGCCACGGTTTATGACGTCGTCGGCATCTATCTGGTGGGCCTCAGCCCCATATTCAGAAGATACTACTTCTCGGTGAGGAGTGAATATGACCACCTCATCGGGGATCTCTACGACTCGGAAGACCACCAGTACAACTATGTGACGGTGAGGGGGAACTATACGTGGGGCCCCGAGGAGCCTCACACCTGGCCCCTGAACCACCGCCGAGGGGAGCCCAGTAAGCCGAGACCTTTTCCTCACATTTCTGTTTACTATGTATATTGTCCTTTGCCGAGGGTTTTTTACTTACGATCTTCTCTTTTCCCTCCTTTTTATTGCAGACACCAGCCTCGTCAACAAAAGGCTGCTTGAGCTTTCCGACGACAGGGTGATTCAGGCCCTTTACACTCACGGCCAGCAGCAAGCCCACCTCCTTCTCGGTTATGAGCTGAGCTACAACGGCTTCCTACACAGGGGCAAATCGCCGAGAGCCAGCAATCGACGAAGGAGAGAGAGAGTTGCTCTCCCAGACGAGGATTTAGAGCAACTTTGGGGCCGAGAACGACAGCCGAGGAGATTGATGGCGGCGGACGCAGGACGACCCTCACTAACCCAGCTGAGGCAACAGCAGCAACGAGCTCGCCGAGGGCGCGCCCCACCGCCGGGGAGGGGCTCGGGGCAGCGGAGGGAGAGAGAGGAGTTGCCGGGGAGTGGTGAGGACCCCGCGGCGAAGCGTCCCCGGGAAGGCGAGGACTCTGCCCCAACCTCCCCTCCGAGGTCACTCGAGGAGCTCCCCGCAGATCCTCGTCCATCCACCGTCGTGCACGCCTCGCTCCTAGCCCCCGAGGCTCAACAACAGCAAGCCCCCGCCCAATCCCAGGGTCGGAGGCAGGTGACATCTGGCCGAGGGGCCGGAGGAGGGTCCCAGGTCGCACCTTCTGCCGAGCCTTGGGCCCCTGTCTTCTCGGGCCGCAGTGGGGCCATTCTGACGAGGGCTGACAGCGTCCAGAGGAACCCCGAGATGGCCAACATTCTTCTGAAGGGACTGGCCCTCCCTGTTGATATGTCTGCCCTCGACGCCTCCAGCATCGATGACAACTTCCTGGAGCTGCACAGCAGCTTAGTCAAGGTAACTCCCTACTCCCCGAGTCCATATTCTTTTATTCTTCATGCTTGGTACTGACCACACCCCTTCCCTGTAGGCGAGCCAGGCCTCTATTGCCACCCACAAAAAGGTTGTAGCATTGTGCAAGGCGTCGAAGGCCGCCGAGGCCAAGCTGAAGGAGGAACGCCAGTCCTCGGCGAGGTTGAAGTCGGAGCTGGAGGGGCTCGGGAAGAAGATGGCTGACCTCAGCCTTGAGAAGGAGGGTGTCGAGGGGCGGATCAAGGCGTCCGAGGACAAAGCTGCTGCAGCCGAGCGGGACGCCAGGACGGCGGAGGAGCGCGCCAAGGCTGCCGAGGACAGAGCCAAAGAAGCCCTGGACCGAGCCAAATCAGCCGAGGACAAGATTGTCGAGCTCCAGGCTGCCCAGGCTGACATGCTGGCCGCGGCCAATGACAACGGCTACCGGAGGGGGGAACAGGAAGCCGGGAAGCAGTACCTTAAGGAGGCCGAGGATATGGAGGCCCGAGCCTTTGACAAGGGGTATCGCCTCGGCCACAAGGACTGCTTCCCTATGGCCTACCTCCGAGGCGTGGACGCCTGCAACGCTCCTCCTGAAGCTGAGGCCAGGATTGTCCCTCCGACCCCCGAGCCCCAAGTCCCGGAGATGCCGATGGACGATCTTGAGGACGCTGAAGACGGCACCGAGGGCGATCACTCCGAGGCCCCGGGGGTTTAGATCTAGGCTTTTGTTTTTATTTTATTGAGGCTGGCGCCGAACTCTGTGGCTTTGGCCAGTCCTCAGATTTTTGTAATTAAACAGGTATTCAGGGGGTCGGCAATGAACAATGCACCATGGCCGAGCCCCAATTTTGACGTTGAATGAATGAATGTTCCTTTTTCCTTCAGTTATTATGATTTCAATCAATTTCATTTCGATCGACTTCAATTTCTCTAACTCCCAAGTAACGATAATAGTTTAGGCCGAGCCGATCTCTGGTAAATAGCCCCTCTTCGGGAGGAAGTAAGGAACGCTTGCTTTCTGCCGAAGACAAGCTTGAGAAGAAACTTGGACTTAGGTTGGGGATCGGTTCAAGATAGCCCTTAGTGGCGCATCTAAGCCGAGGCGGCTGTCTTGACCGAGCACCAACTAAGGGGCGACTCTCCCAAGCCCGCGCCGGTGCGCTCGTGCCTCGGGGGCCATAGCCAACCGAGGACGGGCAAATCTTCCGAGACCCAACACGTTAGCGCCACCGAGCGTGGTTGGATAGACCCCGGCTGAGGTGGGGAATCGCTTCGATAGCCCCCGATTTCGGACCTTAGCCGAGGTGGCCGGAGCCGAACACTAACCAGCGTTCTCCCCCGAGCCTGTATTGGCAGGGGGGGTTGGATGATAACAAGGCCTGGTAGTACAACCCCGAGGGCTTCAACTAGGAATCATCCGAGACCAAACGGTCTGGTCCCTGCTCCACCGAGCACAGGGGTAGAGTGGTGGTTCGCCGAACCGTTAGGGTACCCAAAGTATGTTTAACGAGAAATGTTCATTGAAATTGTGGCTGCTCGGTGTACAAAAATTGACCGAGGGCAGCATAAAAACTGAACAAGAGTAATGGGCTACCCATAAAACTTTCGGAGCTTGGAGGCGTTCCATGGGTTGCTCACGACCGTGCCGTCCATCTCGGCCAGCTTGTACGCCCCATAGCCAACTTTGGCGGTGATCCTGAACGGGCCCTCCCAATTAGGCATGAACTTCTTCTTATGCTTCTTCTGGACCACCTGGCGGAGGACGAGGTCGTCGACACTGAAGGGGCGGACCCTGACGTTTTTGTTGTACCCCCGAGCAACCTCCTGTTGATAGGCTGCGTGTCTGATGTGTGCTTCTTCGCGGAGGTCTTCGACATGGTTAAGCTCCGAGGCGACGTGCTCTTCGTTAGTAGCAGGGTGGAAATCCTCGGTACGGTCCGTTGGGGCCGTGGCTGCGAGGGGGAGGACGGCTTCCATGCCGAAGGCTAACGAGAAGGGCGTTCGGCCTGTCCCCCGGCGTGGAGTGGTTCGATAGCCCCAGAGGACTTTGGGGAGCTCCTCAACCCATTTGCCTCGTTTGTTAGTCAACCTCCTCTTGAGGCCAGCAGAGATTGACTTATTGGAGGCCTCGGCTTGGCCGTTCCCCTGGGGGTACGCCACCGTTGAGTTATAGACTCGAATGTTCTTCTTTTTGCAGAGCGTCTTGATAGCCTCGGCCACAAACTGGGTCCCGTTATCCGAGACGATAGCATACGGGACGCCAAACCTGGAAATGATGTTCTTCCAGATGAAGTGTTCCACCTCAGTTGCGGTGATGTGGATGAGGGGCTCGGCCTCAACCCACTTGGTGAAGTAGTCCGTGGCGGTGATGAGGTGTCTGAAGCCGCCTGGGGCTATTGGGAGCACACCGACGATGTCCAGTCCCCATTGCGCAAACGGCCACGGGCTGGTGACCGGGTTGAGGGAGAGGGTGGGCTGGTGGAGGATGGGGGAGTGCTTTTGGCAGGCTCCACACTTCCGAACGTAGTCCTCGGCAGACGCCCTCATCTTGGGCCACCAATAACCCTGGGAGACGGCACACTCGGCCAAGGATCGCCCCCCTGAGTGGCAGCCACTACTTCCCTCGTGCAACTCGTGCAGGACCGGGGGCACCTCTTCCTCGTGGAGGACTCGAAGGTCGGGACCAATGTAGGTGCGCCTGTAGAGCTGTCCAGCTGGTGAGAGGAAGTACGAGGCCGACTGGCACCGAACCCGATGAGCCGCCTTGCTGTCCTCCGGGAGCCTTTCGTCGCGCAGGTAGGCAACCAAGGGGTCCATCCAGCTAGGGCCTGTTGGCGCAACCCACATGACGTCCTCCTGGCCAGGCTCGAAACTGGGGGTGGGGATGTCCCCCAGGATGATTGACCGGGAGCCCCCGATGTCGGAGCAGGCCTAGCCGAGCGCGGCGAGGGCATCAGCATGAGCGTTGCTGCCTCGGCCGATGTGCCAGAATTCTACCTTCTTAAAATCTTCTTGCAGCTTCAAGACATGGCTGAGGTATTTAAGCATGCGGCTTTCGCCGGAGCCGTAGTCGCTGTTAAGCTGGCTAACCACCAGCATGGAGTCGGTGTAGACCTGCAGCTCTTCAATGCCCAAGTGCAAGGCGAGCCGGAGCCCAGCAATGAGGGCTTCGTACTCGGCCTCATTGTTGGTGGCAGGAAAGCCAATGCTCATGGAGCACTCGTGGAGGGTGCCCTCGGGGGACACAAGGACTATCCCGGCCCCCGCGCCTCGGCTATTGGAGGCCCCGTCGACATGCATTCGCCAGGAGTCGCCAGCGTATATTGTCGCTTTTCGCGGGGGTGACCTCCTGAGGACGAAGCCGGGCTGTGCAGGGACTGGGTCGCCGGGGGCAGAATTCGCCGGTCCAGCCTTCTGCGCCTCGGCCTCCAACTTCGGAGTGAGCTCGGCCACAAAGTCTGCCAGTGCCTGCCCCTTGATAGCCGTCCGAGGCTCATAGCGGATATCGAAGTTTGCCAACTCCATCGACCACCTGCAGATTCTGTCCGAGAGGTCTGCTTTTCGAAGTATAGCCCGAAGGGGGTACTCGGTTATGACGACGATCGTGTGGCATTGGAAGTAGGGGAGGAGCTTGCGCTTCGCCGTAACGAGGGCCAGCGCCAGCTTCTCCAGCGGCAAGTACCTCGTCTCGGCTGGGAGGATGGTCTTGCTGGAGTAGTAAATGGGCTGTTGGTCCTGCCCCTCCTGTCGAACGAGCGCCGAGCTCACCGCGTGGTCCGACACTGCCAGGTATAGGTGGAGGTCCTCTCCCTCCCCCGGGGTGACCAGGAGGGGGGCCCTCCCCATGTACCCCCTGAGCTCGGCAAGAGCCCTGTCACACTCGGCGTCCCACTGGAACGCCCTCTTGCTAGTCTTGATAGATTCGAAGAACGGACGGCAGGCGTCCGAAGATTTGCTAATGAAGCGATTGAGGGCCGCCGCCATCCCAGTGAGCCTCTGGACTTCCCTGATGGTCGTCGGGGCTCGGAGTTTCTGGATAGCAGCGATTTGATTGGGGTCCGCTTCTATCCCACGCCTGGTGACCAGGTACCCGAGGAACTTGCCCGAGCCGACCCCGAAGGCGCACTTCTCGGCGTTGAGCCGTAGCTTGTGCGCTCTCAGTATGGCGAAGATCCTACCGAGGTGGCTCAGGTGGTCCTCCGCAAGCTGGCTTTTCACCACCATGTCGTCGATATACGCCTCCATGATGTCCCCGAGCTCCCTCTGGAACATCTTGGAGACCATCCTCTGGTAAGTGGCCCCTGCGTTTTTCAAGCCGAAGGGCATTACCTGGTAGCAGTAAGTCCCTCTTGGCGTGATGAAGGCCGTCTTTTCCACGTCCGTCTCATCCATAGCTATCTGGTGGTACCCTCGGTACGCATCCATGAAGCTCAGGCGGGCGTGTCTGGCGGTGGCGTCCACCAGTTGGTCTATACGAGGGAGCGGGAAGCAATCTTTCGGACATGCATCATTGAGGTTGGTGTAGTCTACGCAAACCCGCCACTTGCCGGTCTTCTTTTTGACCACCACAGTGTTGGCCAACCAGGTGGGGTACTGGACCTCCCTGATGGCCTCGGCTTCGAGGAGCCTCTGGACTTCCTCCACCACAGCATCCGAGTGGATGGCCGAGGACCGCCGCGGCCTCTGCACTACCGGTTTCCTAGCTGGATCAACATTGAGTTTATGCGTGATGAAATCCCGGCTAACGCCCGGCATCTCGTATGGAGTCCACGCAAAAACCTCTACGTTGTCCTTGAGGAAGCAAACCAGCTCGTTACGCTCGGGATTAGAGAGCTCGGAGCCTACCATAAAGTACCTGCTGCCGTCCTCGCTTATCGGTACCTTGATGAGATCCTCGATTGCCTTCTCCTCGGCCAGGGAGCCGACGTCGTCGAGAACAGGCGTGGACTCCGGCATTTTGATCCACTGGACCTGCCTCGGCATCCTGCTCTCTTTTCTTTCCTTTACCCGGACAGCGTTCACGAAGCATTTCTTGGAGGCCATCGGTTCCCCCAAATGGTCTCCTGCTTCCCGGTCGTTCCGATGAAACGGATGCACTGGTGAAGAGTGGAGGCGATCGCCCTCATGGCGTGGAGCCACCCGCGACCGAGGATGGCGTTGTAGGGGCTCGGGGAATCCACCACCGTGAAGTCCACATCTAGTTGCATCGACCCCGCCCAGACCGGGAGGGTGATGCTGTGACACCCGTTCCTAAACATGCATGTGCATTTCATACATATTTTTATTTAATAAGTCATTTGGTGCGTGACATGTCATTTTATTGATAAAGTATGGATAGTTTGAGTGTAGCATAGTCCGCATTAAACACCACATGTGTTTGTGTGTTCCAATTATGTGTGTAGTTTTTGGTTTTAAAAAAAAAATATAGAAAGTCAGGTGAAGGAGGGACGTGGGTCTTGGTGAAGGAAGGGGTCTTAGTTGGCCTCAATAATACTTTGTGGAAAAATTGACAAAGGGGGGAGGATTAGGTTACTACTTATGGAAAGTTTTGGCAAAAAGGGACACCTCACCCCTTAGGTGATAAGGATTAGAAGAGTTTCAAAATTTTCATTCTCTGCCTCAATTATTTCGTAGAGAGAGAGAGAGAGAGAGAGAGAGGAAGAAGATCAGAGAAGCTTGAAATTTTCTGAGTAAAGGTACGAATTTTGTTTTTATGGTATTTCAACTCCAAAAATTATGATATTTTAACCGTAGTTGTATTTATGTGTTATCTTGACCGTGCAAAATTTTCAGAATTTTTGGTGAAGTGTAGAATTTATTAAAAATGTTTTATTGAACTGTTGTCTGTTGAAATCAGTTGCTAGCAGCTCTGCCATGCTTCGCGAAAACGGGCATAACTTGGCCTAGAAAACTCTAATTTTCATTCTCCTTGTTTTGTTAGAAACTAGACACATAGGGCTTTCAGAATCTATAAGCCACATAGCCCAATTATTTCTGAGATATAGCAGGTTTTGGTTTAAATTTGAAGAAAAATTCTGTTTTTGTAATTTTACAGCAAGTGACTGGTCTGTTTGGCGTTGGTTTAAAATAGCTATCGAGCTCAGAAAATTCTGAATTTTTGATATGTTGTTCCTACATGTGTCTAGTATTTGTGGTAAAAATTTCGTGAGAAAAGGATTTGTAGATTAATTCTGTAAATTCGGAGACCGTGAGGCTGTTATGTATTTTTGTGCATATTTAAACATTTCATTTGCATTTAAGCATGGGGGTTGAACGAGAGACTTATAGATGTCTTATAAACTATATTGTTAGGTGAGGAGGAGGATCACAGTTACGTCTCCAGACCGTAGAGGATAGAGGTTTTAGCAGTTGGTCTTTTGTCAGGTGAGGATGTACAGCTTCTATAATAAATAAGAAATGTTTTGTTTTGTTTTTATCAAATTTGTCGTGTGATTATTACTGTTTCTGAAAGCTCCTTTGATGATTATTTTTAGAATATGATGGCAACGTTTTTGGTTGGATGGATCAAATGATTTTTGGTGAGTGAGAAGAGAATTTTTACGCCTTTTGTGCCAATGTTTAGTTTGCAAGGTTGGCATCTTGCATTCGTGGGCTGTGCCAATATTTAGTTTGCAAGGTTGGCATCTTGCATTCGTGGGCTGTGCCAAATGTGAGCAGTGCAAGCTTAGTTCTTGTTTACTGTGTGGATTGCACCTACCATTGGTGATTAAGAATGGCCCTCGTCACCGCCACTATATGTGAGCCTGTGAGCGAGGTAACGGTACCGTCATAACTCCCGGTCGTGAGGTAGACGACTCGTTGGCGCACTTGGTAAAAATTTATGTGATTTCTGTTACGAGGAATGGGTGGAAATATGATTTTGAGAATCCATTTTTGATGTGTTGTTGATATGGGTTTGGTGAACAAAGAAAGTTGGTTGAAATATTTATACAGTGGTTGATTTTTAAACTACAATCCATCTCAGGAGCTTGGACATTTCTTTTTATTGTGTTGCTAACGTACATTCTCCTGTAACCTTTTTGGTTGCAGATACCTGGATGAGCTAGATGTCGGTCCAACTACAGTGCCAGTCAGGTGTTATAGTAGATGTTTTGTAGCATTTGTCAGTCTGGGGTGTTTTGTACATTTTGGTTTGCGAGAATGGTGTGCTTGTGTTGTGGTCCAGTACCTCGGACTTGTAGATATGTTTGGGGGTTGTGAACAGTTAGTCTATGTTTGACCATGGGTTTGTTTTTGTAATTTATCTGTTGTGCGCCTATTTTTGAGGGTTGTAGTTATTTTTATTTTTATTTATTTTTTTTTTCCTCGTGTGCTTGCGGGTATCCCGAGATGTGTACAGTTTTGTTGGGCGGTCCTACCACTTTGGGCAGGTCAGGTCTTGCCGGAGTGGGGTGTGACAGATGCTCCCGAGGGGGTACACAGGGTGCCCTGCGAAGACTGGTTGTTGGACCGAATTATCCTCCTTCAAAATGACAAGGACATATTTTTTTTCTCTTTATTGCTCTCCTCTGGTCTATTTGGAAACAAATGAACCAACTTGCTTTCTCCAATGTGGCGTTCAATAGCAGTGCAGTTGTGGCGTTAGCTAAAGACAACGATCACTGATTTCAACAGGCTTCTGTTTGGCATAAGCATTCCAAGCGTATTCTCAACAAAAGAATAGGTATCCTTCTTTTATCATTAAGCTATATCTTGACAATTATGTTCCACATGATACATGCATTCTTCATGTGGATGGAGCATGGAAGGATCGACATCCCTGGTGTGGTTTAGGGTTCACAGTCTGTGGGGGGCGCTTCACCGGAATGACCTCTTTTGGGTTGCTAGTATCAAGTAGTGGAGGAGCGGACCTGGTCCTTACTAGGGGCCAGGGCGGAGCGCCAGAAAAGGTGGCCGGAGCTGCTGGTTTGCGCCTGGGGTGAACCTGCACGAGGAAGCAACCACGTTAGCGCCTAGCCCGGACGGTGGTGGTCCGGGAAGGCACTCCGATGGTTAAGTCAGCGACTGGAGGAGGAGAGCAGTGGAGAGTTCTCGAGAGAGAGAGTACAGCTGAAAAGTATGAGGTAGGGAGAGATGTACCAACCCTTATTCAGGAGGCGGAGTGCCTTATTTATAGGCGAGGGGGCGCGTGTCCCCCACGCCCTTGGGGGCTCCACGCGCTCCGTCCTTCCCAAGGCATTAAATGCACGGATTGACGTATGTCCTGCAGACGGCGCCTCGGCGGCCGCAGTTCCGGAGTCGTCACCTGTCGCCGTCACTGACATTCCCATCAGTCTAGTCCCCCTGCAGGCGTAGCCTGTGGGGTTGGTGGCCTGCCACAGCTGTGGCACATGCGCAGTGGTTGAGATCATTAATGAGCCACTTAGACTGTCAGGGGTGCCTCGATCGAGCCCCCTTGACACCTGACGTGCCCTTCTCCCTCGGCGCCGAGGTCAACCGACCCGGTCGGGGTGGCCTTGGCAGACGCTCTCCCGGGCGTGCCGAGGCAGCAGCTCGAGGTCCCTGGGGGTTCTTCCCGAGGGGAGTGATCCGCCGAGGCCATCGTCCGCGGGGATACTGCCGCGCGTGGCCCCCTCCTAGCAAGAGGGTCCATTTTGTATCCACCCCCCGGGACAGGGGTCCGGCCGAGGGCAACGACCCCTTTGGCCCCCGGCCGCTACACAGTCAGTTTACCGGATGGAACCCTATTGGCTCATAGGAAGCTAGCTATACAATTAAATAGCCATTAACTCATAATTATAATGTTGCATGCATATTTTCTGACTGTTTTAATGTCATTATGCAAATTGCAAGGAGGACTGATTGTCACTGCAATGACGCCCTTTTGATACACAATATCAAAGTGGAGATTTCTAAGCTAACCTTTTGTAGAATCTCCAAGGCTTCTCAGAAAGAGATCCACCGGGCTCATGATCTTGCCCATCAAGCCATTTCCTTTTTTGTACGTCATCTTGACACGGGAGACGACGGTTTACAAGGCCTATATTCTTTATTGTTTGGTGTTGTGTATTTTGCTTTGTTTTTATGCCTTTGTAATAGTAGTTTGCTTGTTTTCCTTTTTCTGTTCGTAAACTCCTCCTTGTTATTTATGCAATCCTCTCCATTTCTCCAACAAAAAAAAAAAAGAACTGAAACCCGAAACAGGACAAAACTGGTGATTTAGCTTGGTTTCTAGATGTAAATGGTTTGGTCTGATTTGAGTTTTAACGGGTGAGTTTCCGAATGGATTTTATCAAAATCTGATAAAATCAAGCCTTTGATTTTATTCATTCGGAAACTGAGTTGATAAAATCTTAGATTTTTCCATTAAAAAATCAAAGATTTTATCAACTCAGTTTCCGAATGGATAAATTCAAGGCTTGATTTTATCATATCTTGATAAAATCTAACATAAAATTCATTCGGAAACTCACCCAAGTCGGAAAAAAGCGGTCCGGTCCAGTTCCCCACCCTCTAATCTGGTACGACGCATGATTTATTATGTAAATGACCGTGGGATGAGCAAAAATTTCTAGGATCGTAAATGCAAAAAAATTTATTGCTACAACGGCTTAAAATGCAAAATCTTTAGAGGGTGTTCCACAAAACTAACTTACTTGTATTAAATCAGTAAAATTAAATTAATGTATTGTAAGAGAATAACTTATTTCGTAAATCGGAATAAATCAATTAATCAGTTTTAGGGAACAACCAAATGACTTTCTCCTTCTTTGTACTTTGATTTTTTCATATACTCTTATTATTGGTCTTGCACTTTGCTCAAGTTCAATGCTAATTTGGGTAGTTTATTACTATAGAAATTGAAATGGCGAAATGTCCTGTGTTGGTTTATTCCTTGCCCTAAAATGGGCATGAGTAATAAATCAAACCGAACCGTTGACTTCTATGGGGCTCGATAGTAAGGAAAGGCCATTGAAGCTTTACTTGATGAGTAGGACCGCAAACGAGCCAAGTCTAGTTTTATTGTGTTTAAGTTTGTTTATTAAGTTTTTCACGAGCTCGAGCTCAGTGAAAACTTAAAGAGCCGAGCTGATCTAGGCTTGATTTGAGTTCGAGCTTGTTCACGAGCCAAATATACATATAGGAAGATGTTTTATTAAAGACTCCCTCAAAGATCTCCTCCGTGAGGACCACCCCTTTTCGGACCAAATTTCGACGATCCGAACTGCTCAATGTGTTTAAAATATGTTTTCCATGGCCAACGCGAGGAATCACAAAAAAAAAATACCCGAAAGGGCTTCATCCGAGCGATTTTTCATAATAACCGTACATATATAATTTATCGAAAAATGCTCGAATGAAGCCCTTCCGAGTATTTTTTTTTTGGACGAATCCTCGCGGTGACCCTTAAAAACACGTTTTAAACACATTGAGCGGTTTGGATTGTCGAGATTCGACCCCGATCCATGAGATCCGCAAATTACGAGTTTGAGGGAGTCCTTAGTAGAACGGGATCCTAATATATATATATATATACAGTCCCGATCCCTTAAGGGATCCCTTAAACAAGATTCCGTGCGGACCAAGGCATTTTTCAACTTTCCGGATCAAATTTTGACCATCCGAACCGCTCAATGTTTTTAAAATGCACTTTCCAAGGCCTACGCGGAAAATCTTCAAAAAAAAAAAACCCGGAAGGGCTTGATCGGATCATTTTTTGTTAAAAACGCTATATCGTCAAAATTTGGCTCGGAAAGGTGAGGTCCGCACGGAATCTTGTTTAAGGGATCCCTTATTAGATCATTGTTGTATATATATATATATATATATATGCAAATTTTCTAGTAAGGACCTCCCGTAAATAAGAAAAAATGTAATTTTTTCACTTTAAAAATTAGTTTTGGGAAATTCGAACCATCCAATGTGTTTAAAAGATGTTTTCAAGGGTCCACGCGAGAAATCTTTCAAAAAAAATACTGGGAAGGGCTTGATCCAAGCAATTTTTCGCTAAAACTGTAATATATACAGTTTTAGCAAAAAACTGCTTGGATCAAGCTGTTCCCGGTATTTTTTTTTAAGATTTCCTGCTTGAACCCTTGAAAACACCTTCTGAATACGTTGGACGGTTCGGATCGTGAAAAAATACTCGGATCACGGAGGTCCGGAAGTCCGGAGTCCGGATAGGAATTGTACTCACACACACACAAACATTGCACAAGCTTAAGACAACAAAGAAAGTTTTACTTGTGCATGTATATATTTTTTATATGTATATACTCTACAAAAAAAAAAATAGTCTTAAATTCAAAATAATAGTGAAATACAATAAGTTTTTAAAAAGATATTGCAATAAGATATCAAATTGGAATAAAAAATTATATTATTATATTCCCCTAAAAATGTAAATGAGCCTTGTCGAGCTAAGTCTTGCGGTGTTTAGGTTTATTTTTTAAAGTTTTTAACGAACTCGAACTCGAGCTCGAGCCAAGGCTCAATCAAAAACTTAACGAATCGAGTTCAAACGATTTTTTTTTTTTTATCCAAACCGAACCGAGCTCACGGATAACTTGATTCATTTGCAGCATGAGCATCAAAATAATTGTTTCTTCTTTAATTGAAAAGATGTTCCGTAATAATTAGATATAGAAATTGCAACCCCAACAGGGCTTTTGAAGGTGACGTGTGTGGACAATCGTCATGGTCGGTGATTATTTATGCAGCAAATCTAGACGGAAGCTGTTCCCACGTGCCTGGCAAATCCTACTTTCCGAAAGTCTAAAATGTTCACTTTCTTTTTGAAAAGAAAAATGCGCATCAATTTTCATAAAATTACTCTGGTAAATGGTTACAACTAATTTTAAAACTAAAAAAGGCAATGGAAAAAATTAATCAAAATATTATTAAGGAGTTAATTGCATGTCTAGTTCAGAAGTATTGGCATTGTTCGTTTAGTAGTTTTGATGTTTTGGCAAAAAAGTCTTTTTTGGTTTTTTCGTTTTGTCCTCATTCAAAAATTTTTTTTTGCATTACTTAGTTTTGCGTTAAGTTTTCGTGATTTATGGATCCATATCAACGAGACGAATCCAAAGCGTATAAAATTATGGTTGAAAACTATTTTTTTTTAATAAAGCCAAAAATCAAACCAATAAACTGTTTTATTTTTTGCTTTATTCAAAAAAAATATTACTTTCGACCATAATTTTATACTCTTTGGATTCCTCTCATCAAGATGAATCCATAAACCACGAAAACTTGACGCAAAACTTACAAATGACAAAAAAAATTCGAATAAGGACAAAACGAAAAAACCAAAAAATCACTTTTCAATTTTTTCGCCAAAGCCCCCAGTATAGTTTTGTTTTGTTTTGTTTTGGAGATAGGAGTAATAATTGGAGAGAAAAGTAACGAATGGAGAGAGATAGAGAGAGAAATGAGTGTAATAATTAGCAGTGGCGGAGGCATGTAGGGGCTGGGGGTGGCCCCGACCCCCCGTTTTCTATTTTCGGAGTATATTTTGCATATTTTTATTAATATTCTTTAAAAAGATATAAATAAAATTGCAAAAATAATCAAAAAGTAAGAATAATTTCATTTTGAGAACAAAGTAAGAATAATTTCATTTTGAGAACACTAAATTACTGTGAAATTACTACGTTCATGGAACGATATAATAACAACAATACTCGAGACCAATTTTTCAATTTAGTCTTGGAAAAATCATCGAACCAAGATTTTTTTCATAATTCAGCCCCTTCCAACTTTCATTCCTAGCTTCGTCATTGATAATTAGATATAGGAATAATAATTGAAAAGAAAAATAAGGTAATGATTATTGATAGGTCATAAATGACCTCCTAGATCGGCTCAGTAAGAAGAGCTTGGCTTGGCATATAGGACAACTCGGTTATATGCGACTGAGCTGAGCACGATGTCCCTCTTTGTTCTATTTTTGGGTCAACTTTTTTTTCGTCTTTATTTGATTTTTTTTTCTCATTTTTTAGTTTTGTATCAACTTTTTGTGTATTATTGGTTCATCTCGGCGAGAGGAATCAAAAAAGTAAAAAATTATGACTGAAGCTTAAATTTTTTTGGATAAAGACAAAAATAAGCCAAAAAGTCAGATTTTTACACTTTTTTCGATCTTATTCAAAAAATTGAGAGTTCTAGTTATAATCTTTTATTTTTTAGGATTCCTCTCACCGAGACGAACCAATAATACTCAAAAAATTGATACAAAACTAACAAACGCAAAAAAAAAATCAAATAAAGACAAAAAAATAAGTTAAGTTGGCTTTTTAGGCCAAACCTCACGAACTATCACTAAATTATCACAAACGGGTAACCCTAAGGGGTCCCAAAGATTTATCCAAACTCTTAGGGAACTATGAATATGATGAGGAATTAGAGACCTAGCATACTACGGAATAACAGGATAAGTATTATCCACAGGGGGTTAAGGCTCCAAGTCCCACAAGGACTCAACTACTCCGAATGCCTATAAAAACTAATCATAGAATCCGAGAGAGGTATATCATCCTAAACATTCATTAATTTACCACAAATCCAGGACATAATATCTACTGACTTAGGCATCGGGCTACTTGGCCAACACCACACTGGTGTTCCTAGTTCAATTCTGTTTTGCAGGTCATTGCTCGAGGAGTGTCGGAAATTGCTTCATCAATTACTCCAAAACTAAATTAAAACTAAACTAAACTATGAAACGAATAGAGTCATTCAAATTTTTACTGAACAAGTTTTCAAATTTTTTTGCTAAGTGGAACCGATGGACTATCTAATAGTAGAAATATTTTATTTTTTTGTTGTTGTAAGTGATGAATAGTTTATTTATAATTATTAAAGTAAGAAAAAAATAGAAATGATGTCTTAAGCTCGGTGCTCAAGAAGGGCCCCTCATAAACATAAAGAAATCCTCTTAAAAAAAAAAAAAAAGAGCATTGGTTATGCATACAGATCTGTGTGCAAACATAAAGAAATCCTCTTTAAAAAAAAAAAAAAAAAAAGGAGCATTGTTATGCATACAGATCTGTGCACACAGATCTCAAACAAATATCTCTATGGGATTCACTTCAAGATCTCACAAAAATTCAAGGGTTCATTATTTTAGAAAAGTGTTTTTAAATGATTTCGTAAAAAATCAGCTCAATCAAATGACTTTAAGTGTTTGATCCAGAGCTACTTAATTTTAAGTTTAATGTTTAAAAAAATGAAAATTCTAAAATCAGCTCATTGGGCTGATATTAAGCCTTAAAAAGTGTATTGAAATGTGTGAAAAATATATAAAAAGGTGTGAAAGTGTATGGACATGTGTGAAAAGTATATTAAAACTTGTATTTTTTTTTTGTTTTATTGTTGCCTTATTGTCAATCCATTGGGCTTAATATAGGAAAACCCTCAAAAAGAAATTCATACAGGGAGAGAATATAAAGAGAGAGAAGGAGGGAGAGACAAGAACCAAAAATTCCGGAGTTCGCGTGATGTTTCAACTTGCCGTACACTTTAGTAGGACCCATTTACTCAACCCTTCAAATTTCAATAATTCCATCAACAGGCTTCTTTTATTTCAATAGGAGTTTATTTTTTCAATTAACAATAGTTAACGGATTACTGTATTTTTAGTTTCTGAAAATCCGTTAATGCTTACTATAATTTATTCATTAAAATTACTCTGATTTTGTCCTTCAGCCCCGATTGAATGGTGCTAAAATTTCAAGGGGATAAGTTATAGAGGGGTATTATTGTGGACACCCCACCGGAGATTTCTCATCGATTCGGAGTCGTCACCCGGGTTTTAGCGGATTGTCCTCGAGGAACCAAACTCGATTGACTCGTGCTTCATCTTTTGGATAAGATTTAGATACCGGCCTGTCATCACCATATTATCTTAGGTTCGGGAGTTCGGTTACGAGAGGAAAAGAGTTTTATGGCTAGTGTTGTACTTGATGGTTTGATGAATGGATGGATAGTGGTTGTGTTTATGGGTTGTATGAGTGACGTTTTGGATAGAGGAGTGATATTGTGGGTCTGATTGAGTGGTATTTAGATAGATAATGGTGTATTTGAGCTAGTAGAGTGATGATCAAATGGGTTTCATTGATTATGGTTGATGGAGCTTCAATTGGTGGGTGGTAAAAATGATTATGTTGACTTAAGTGGTTTCTTAGGCTTTTTGGCTTTTAACGATTTACAAAATATGTCATTATCCTCACATAAATCAACTAAAAAAATTCAAAAAGCCAAAAACCAAGCTTAGTGGAACGGAGACTTAGGAGGTGTTCCACTAAGGGAGTTTTGTTTTAGAACTGTCTTGATTTTTGTGTTCACATCTTGTTATGTGATGTATTGTGAGAAGATGATCTGTCTTGGTTTTTCAGAAAAAACTAGTTGGTGGAAGTACACCCCCTTAATATTGGAAGTGGAGAAAGTGGTAGAAGTTAGGAAAAAATTAAGAGCAGATTAAAATTGCATTTTCATCAATGGCCATTCCATGAAACCTTAAGGGTTAGTTTGGAACAAAAGTGTATATTATTGTCTTTTTTTTTTGTCATTTTTCTTAGTGTACATTGAATTCGGGACAATGTTTTTTGGAGTAATAATTTATCTCAACGATCAAAATCTTACAAGTAAAAAAATATAACCAAAAGCCTTAAAACTTTTACTAAGGACAACATTTTTTGAAATTACATTTTTTCACTGTCTTTAGTGTTTTTAACGTTGAAAACTTATCTGAACTTGTTCAACTAAAATCGGTAAATTTATTTTTCTTTTAAAAAAAACAGATGAAGTTAGACCACACACACATGCAAGAGATGATTCCAGGAATCACAAGATTATTATTATTATTTTTTTTCTTCCTGAAATCGCAAGGAAAATAAGAGCAATTTGGCCTTTCTTCGTCTTTGTGGCAGAACGTGGTTCCATCACCCAATTCTGCTACCTGTCATTACATCTTTTTTTTCTGCTCGTTTCATTATTTGAATACTACTACTTTAATGCAATAGTACAACACTAGCCAAAAATAGAAACTTGGAATGTACAATTTTACCAAAATATCGAAAGTAAAATAATTCCGTTTTGCGTCGGCACAACAAAAAAAAAATATTCCTTTCACATTGGACAATAATGGGGATATAGTCATTCAGTACCCATGAGGCCATGAAGGCGGTATAAGTATAACATATGTGCTACAAGTACACCACTACACAATACGAAAGCGGAAATACAAGGGGTACCGACCCCTTTGTACAAATCGTGTACAGATGGCGTTGGCCATTGGGAACCCCGTTGTGGGTCTCATATGATCAATCCAAACCGTTGATCGATCTCAAAATGAAATTCCGAGTTGGTTCACGCGCGGGAATCGATGCCATCGGATGGATCTATGAGCTCGATCCAAAATCACCCCAATTCATTCAATTTTTATGAATGAAATGGAGTGATTTTGGATCGAGCTCATAGAGACGTCCGATTGCATCGATTCTTGCGTAGACCCACTCAGAATTTGATTTTGAGATCGATCAACGATTCAAATTGATCGTTTGGGATCCACAACAGCGTCCCCGATGCTGGTCGGTACCG
Organism: Vaccinium darrowii; assembly: GCA_020921065.1. NCBI lineage: Eukaryota > Viridiplantae > Streptophyta > Magnoliopsida > Ericales > Ericaceae > Vaccinium > Vaccinium darrowii. The sequence goes on from CM037156.1 coordinate 9,628,108, forward strand.
CCGACCGGTACCTGTAAAATGGTTGTTACAAAAGAATGCAAAGACACTATTTATAGTTCAAAATAATGGGCATGAAACAAGACCCTTTTGTTTCACACCGTCTTTTTTATTTTTAGAATTTGTCTCCACTTTCTCATTTTGTTTGTTAATTATGCGTCAAATTTTTGGAGATTATTGACTATGAATTCTCTTTTCATGGATTTTCCAACTGTCTTTTCGTAGTTTTTCTTAGGTATTTCCCAATTTTTTTTCTTTCTATTTCTCACATCGAGACGGATTAATAATCCACAAAAGTTTGACGGAATACTAACAAACACAATTTTTTTTTTAAATAAACACAAAACCTAAAAATAGAAAAGACAGTTGACGTGTAACAATTCGTAAATAATCTCAATAATCGGAGTAATTAGCCCAATGCAAAAGTTTTAAGTTATTCCGAAGCACCCCCAGAAAAGATCAAACGTTTATTTGTAATTCTCTTCGCATGGAGTGAGTCCCCTGTATGTATTGTTCTCATCTTAGTAAAGACGAGCGTTATAAATAACCGTTGTATATAAACTTTGATCTAGCCATAGATTGTGTAATTATTGTTATTTGATCTTCTTTATCAAAAAATGGTACTTGTAAAAAATCAATAATTCTAAGTTTTCCAAACCAACCAGGATTTTAGCACCCGATGAACTAATTTCAACAAAAAACTGTTGCACTTGTTGAGTGGGTACAGAAAATATACCAACTCTATGTATGAGGTTCATAAACAGTTCCACATAAATGATTTGAGACGTTTATTTTGTAAAGAGTTATTTTTTCACCTATAATCTTAATCAGCTTAACCCGATATCAATACGTACTTAGAGTTAATTCATTCAATTGCTTGTTCATAATCCGCACGTAAGAACTTTGAACCAAAAATTGGACGAGTGGATTAAGACTTATTGCCATTCAATTGAAATGATTTTCTAAGAATAGAGAAATGGTTTATTTCTCTATTCTTAGCTTCTCAAACAAATATATACATATTTTTATAGTTTATTTTTTCCCGTAATATTAAAAAAATATAATTGAAACTTTTCAAGAATTTAAAGTAATTTAACCATAAATTATGAAAGATTCAATTTTTGTTCACCCTATAAAATGATACGATAATTTTTTTTTCACTCAACAAAAGAAATTTTATTAATCTCTGAAAAAACAAAGATTAAAAGGACCAAGGGCAACAAAGCTCCTGAGACCCAAAGAGGGCGTCGGCAAGATACTAACTAAAGAAAAAGGAACAGCTCAATAAAGACCAAAAACAAACCCTTTGTGAACCACAACCGCCCAAAGCCTAGCACCAAAAAACAACAGCCCAAAGCCGAGAGCATTGAGGGAACAACAACGAAAATTTCAGCAAGCACGGCAAGCACAATACCCAAAAGCGACAACCCTCAAAACAGAAACAGGCGAAGAATTGCACAAAACCTCCCAAAAATAGAATAGAAGCAGCACAACCAAGCTCGCACTACGGGGGGGAAAAAAAAAAAAAAAAATCAACTGAAAGGGAGGACCCTCCCTCCGATTCATCATCTACATCAATCTCCTTATCAACACCCTCTAATTCAATATATTTCTTACTATTAAAACACTTTGTTCCATAAAATTTTACACCAAACAAAGCACCCATCTCCATATTCTTACGAGCTTGCTTGATTAGGATCGAATTCTGATTATGAATGTTACAAGATGAAAGAGAAGAAAAAGAAAATGACACGATAATTGAAAACATAAAAACAAAATAGAATGAATGAAATTTAAGAATCATCTAGAATACATTGAAATGGGCTAAATGTGCACAAAAATAACAATTTTGTGAGGTTTCTTTTCCCAGATAAAACAAAAAATTTCAAATTCCAAAACAATTATTTAAATTTCACAGATATTGGTATGGGATTGGTTATCACTTATTCATTTTCTTGTTCTTCAGTATAAGCCTTGGTTACGTTGTTACTGTGTTGCGATTGGGTCCTATTCAATCTCTCAAAAAAAAAAACTGGGCGGATCCTCTTCAATCTCTCAAAAAGATCAAAACGCCCAGTCGGTGCATTTTTTCAGGGCCCATTGTAAGAATTAAGATCCTTTAACTAATTAGATTTCATCGAGAACATTAGCCAAATAAAAAATCATGTTCTTGAAGTTGATTGTTCTGTTTTCGGAATACACTTTAGTAATAAAAAATGGGAAAAAAGGAAGCTATCATCCATATCTAAAATTATTTTTTGCAATATAGGTGCATTATGTGGCATATCAAAAAAATTAGGTAGGAGGTCAAGCCTATATTAGAGAAAGAGAGTCAGGTCAAAGAGTAGGTTAAAATGTATACCAAATAAAAATCATATAAAAAAGTACAATGGGATCCATGCAAGCTCTCTTTTTATCTCTTTCTTATTTCTCCTTTTTCATCGAGTGCCGCTCTGTCATTTCATTAGTTACAGTCATCTCCGCTGCTAAGATTGCAAGTAGTGTGCTATGCTGCTAGCACACTACTAACAGAAATGCTAGAGGCACACAAACCCAACCACACCTCCAACCACACATGCACACGTGTCGCGCCACGAGGTCGACACGTGTCAGTGGGCCCCACCACCTAATTTGACTGGAAAAAAAAACAGAAAAATCTCTCTCTCCTCCCCTCATCTCCAGATCTCCTTCTCCCCCAAACCCAACCCCATCCCTCCGCGGCTCCGCCTATTCCCCGCCACAACTACCAGCAAAGAAACCAGTCAACTCACCCTCCGATCAAACCCTCTAAAACCACCACCGACACCCCCACCGCCAGCGCCTAACGCCAAATCGGCATCGCCATTACCGTCGCCGTCAAGTGGTCCTTCCAGGCGACGCCGCCATCCTCCTACACATCTGTCCCACCTCCGTCCTCTGCGGTGCAGACTGGGGCACCGTTGACGTCTCCGTTGACGACCAAGAGTCCCCGCAGACTTATGTAAAATTTTGAAGTTACTAATGATCCACCTCTGTTATTCTTCTTAGTCGGGCAATAGATCTGTTCTTCTTGTTGGAGATTATTCATATTCCCAGTAGAATCTATCTAGGTGGGTATTGGTGGAGGACAGATAATGGAGGAGGATAGGCGGAGGAGATTGGGTTTGGGGGAGAGGGAGATGAGGGGAGGAGAGAGAGAGATTTTTCAGTTTTTTTTTTTGTTGCTGGAGTCAGATTAGGTAGTGGGGTCCACTGACACGTGTCTATCTCTTGGAGCGACACGTGTGCTGTGTGGTTGGAGGTGTGGTTGGGTTTGTGTGCCTCTAGCATTTCTGCACTACTAATGGCAGCTTCAAAAACATAATTTGGACTTGGCTTGATGTCTCTTTCCAGCTTTTGATCCTCCTTCACTAATTATTACTCCCTTCATCCCAATTTTATAGTCCCTTTTGAGAGTTCGTGCTATTTTTCAAAGTGTTATATCTTATAATCTACAATGTTTTAGGTGATTTTGAACACTTCGTTTATTAGATTAAATCAAGATCCATATTGCATATAAAATGTATTACGGATTGAAAGATATAATCATTTTTTTTATCCGGTTAAGATAGAACGAGAGTCTATAAAATTGGGACGGAGAGAGTATTAATGCCCAAACTTGAGCAATGGAGATGTTCTGAAGTCGCAACTAGGCAGGTTAACGCACTACTTTTATGGCAGCTTAATTCAGAACATAATTTGTACCTGCCTTGATGTCTTTTCTACCTTTTGATCCTCTTTCACTAGTTATTTAATGCCCTAACTTGAGCAATGGAGATGCTCTAAAGTTGCATCCATAAAGTGTGACAAACCATACCTCTAGAATAGTTCCAAGGGTTAAGATTCTTAAAGAGTAGACTACCCCTTTAGTAGTAGGGTGGAGAAAACAAATGTATAGCTTTGCAAGAAAAGGTGATCTTCGTGAGCTATAGAACGAGGCTAGCATGTGAATCTTACCTCATACGTACCTCTAATGATGCTCTTATACTAATTAATAGTAACTAGGGCCCACTTTGGCATAAATTCTGACCCCCGTTTCTTTCAATTTTTTTAATTTTTCGTCAATTTAATTTGAACTAATCATTGTCAAATTAATTTAAACTAATCATTCATCGTGATGAGAGAAATCTATAGATAAAAAAGTGTGATAAAGACTAAGAGAGTTTATGTACGAACAAGAAAAGTTCACACCAATTGTTTTTAGTAGTGTCCTATCTAAATATTTTTCAATTTTGGTCCATATGTTTATTCTTTTTTCATTCATCCCATCCAAATGAATTCCCATTTTTTTTTAGGAAGAACTAAACAAAATATTACAAAAATACAGTATTATGGACTGCCTTTAAGTAAAAAAAAATTAACACCCTTAATTGAAATTACGTATCTGGAAATTCCTTGTTATTGGTGTGGATAAAGTACCATATCAGCAATGCCAAGAGTCGCAATAGTGGAGTTGTCTCTGAAGTAAAATAACTTCTTTTGCCTGCTTGCTCACGAGAAGTTTTATGACAAGATAAATATTTTAGTTTTATACAGCCGTCCGACTTTAATTTTTCAAGGGCCTAATATAAAAAGTAAATGTGGGACCATTATTAATCGTCACAAACAAAGAAAATAAAAATAAATCACCATTTCAAAAACAAACCACTTTTTTTTTTTTTTTTTTATCACTAGAGTGCATGCACCACCTTCTTCTTCTTCGCCTTCTTTAACCACAGTAGAGTGCATCACCTCACCTGGAAGGCAAATTGGGTATCCTATATAATTCTTTATTATTAAGTACTGAATTTTCCTTTATTGAGAGTTGTAGTATTAATTTTGACGACAGAAGTATAGTATAGAACCAAAAAGATTTGTCCATGACAAAGTAGAAAAGGACAGTAATTCAGCCTTAGCCTTTTTAGGTTGGTCCAGAAGCTAGTTGCCCTAACCTCACATGCACTATGAGCTAGCTAGCCGATAGGGCTGGATTTTAGGTTGCATAATTTAATCTCCAGAATTATATAAAACATACCACACTCTAAGAAGAAGGTAAGTTTGGACTAATTTTTTAAGAGTTTATTGGTATGGTCCTTTTAGTTGTTTACTCCTAGTTGTTATAAAATTCGGGTCAAACTTTTGTATCTCCTTTTTTTTTTATTTATTTTTATTTTATCTTGACTAGAATAAGACGACAAAAATTCGACAACAAAACAAAATTGACTAGAGAAAATTTGAAAAAAGTTCATATAAGACGACATAAATTCCAAAACCTGTCTGAATGCTCTCGGTAGAATACTCTCGACAGCGCAACAGACACGTTTGCTAACTCTAATTCAATTTTCAGGATTAGAGTATCATATTGAGAAAGAGAGTGAGAGAGAGAGGTGTGTTATTTTTTGAGAGATAACTTGGGAATTGAGGGTGTACTCCATTGATTCTAATAAATTGTATTTTGTGATGAAAATAAATTCTTTCTCATTGATCTCAAAGGAGGATACAACCGCACATAAGGAAAAAGATACAACCAACTAGTAAGGATAATTATGGAAGGAGAATAATAATCCAACAATTATGGGATTGATTATCCTAATTGATTGTTGTAGAGTATATCGTTGCCAAGTATAGCGCTACCGATCCATGATGTCCATTAATACTCCCCCTCAAGGTGGAGCATGGAAGGACCTAATGCCTAGCTTGGATATTAGAAGGCGAAAGTGTTTGACACCCAAGGCCTTAGTGAAAATATCCGCTAATTGGTCAGTTGAGGCAACGTGATGAAGTCGAAGAAGACCTTGTTGCACCCTTTCATGAATGAGGTGACAGTCTATTTCAATGTTTGCACTCATGGAAACCGGATTCCGCGTGATATCCAAGGGCTGCCTGATTGTCACAATATAGCGTGATCGGTGATGATAAAGGGACCACTAAATCAATTAGTAACGTACAAAGCCACAATAACTCGCAAGTGGTTGAAGCCATGGCCTGATATTCGGCTTTGGCGGAAGATCGTGAGACGACACTTTGCTTTTTAGTGCACCATGCAGCGGGGCTATCACCAAGAGTAATGAATTAACCTGTAGCCGAGCGACGAGTCACGGGACAATTGGCCCAATCCGAGTCAGTGTAGCTAGTGAGTGTGAGATCCAAACGGAAAAGGATGAGTAAGCTATGAGAAACAGAGCCCTTGAGGTAGTGCTTACCACCCAACTTTGCGTTGTAGTGAGGGTTGCCCAAAGCGTAGGGCTAGGTCGTTGGTAGCATAATAACTCGAAAGTTCGAGGTCAAATCTTAAAGGAGGTGAAAGAACTAATTTGGAGGATCGTTTCACAAAGGGTTTTGGCATTAGGACGGCCAATCTTTAGAGTTTGATTTGTGATGGAATTCTCTATCGACCTCTAAATGACTGAAAATGGAGATTTATGACTAATTAAAAGAAGGCGAGATCTAGAGGTTTTCAACACCCATAACCTTGGTTAATCCACTTTTCTCAATGATAACTCGGTTGAGTTACAAGGCCAGATGTCTTAGCCAGAAGATTTAATAATGAAAATTATTTATGGGGTTTGCAAATATGGAAACAACCTCATTTGTGTGCCATATGGTTCCAGGCATTATGTGTGCCAAGTGATTTGTCTACACCTAATCAAAGAACTTAACGAAACTAAGTTTATATCAAAGTTTGAGTGCTCTATCCATTCACAAACCCACAAATTCTAGAAAATGATTTTAACAATGAGATAAATTCTTTTGGGCACTTTTACAAACACTTGGAGTGATATAGCTCTGAGCATTATATGTGCCAAGGAGAAACCCTTGTCTACACACAATCAAAGATGTTAACAACCCAAGTTTTGATACATAAAACTGAGTTTAATCCAAAATCAAACCAAACTTTAAGATTAAATGTGAGAAAAGCGAGATCCACCTAAGTCATGGGATGTTGATCACCCCATGACCAAGCCTTATGCAACTACTTACTCATACTACAAGGAAACATGGAAATAAGCAAAGAAACATGGAGAGACATGCTAAAAACGTAAAATAACTAGATTAAACACAAGATCCTTGAACTTAAGCAGATAACGTAGAACTTTAACGAATAGAGATTGCTTGGAAATGAAAGGAAAACACCTAAAGTCAACCCTAAACACTTGGGTTGAGAGCCAAACCGAAAGAGGAGGTAGAGAGAGAAAGCTTAGGTAGTCATACCCTCACAATTTGAGGTTGGTTGACTTTTGTAGGCCCTAAAACCATGTACAAAAGGTCCAAAAGGCCCTTACTTTAAACATGAGTCGAGCACCAAAAATACACTAAAAGTGCTCGCTGAACAAGTACTTACAAAAAAATATTAGAACTAGTTCTGACATGTTCTTGAGCTCTCTGACTTAAGGGAGCCGGTTATGATGTTTCCTTAGAACATGTTCTGTCTTCGCGGACTCGCACCGGCTTCGTCTGAACTTTGAATGGTGCGATTCTTGACTCATTGGAGCTCTATTAGTCTACTTTCAAACCGAACCAATTTCACATCCATTTCCACTATATTTTGAGAGATATAACCATTTTACCCACAACATGTTAGATTCGCGCATCGTCGGTAAATTTTACGTCATAGCTCCTTCTTTAGAACTTGGAACAAGGCTTATTTTGTATTGTTAAAAAAGTAATCCAAAGCACTAGAAGTTAGTGGAAACCAGTATAGAGAATCATAGATTCTTTGTCATGGAATCATAGTTAGAAGTGGACCTTGGTAGATACCATTCACACTTTTGCTTCTTCCTTTCTTTCGGCCTTTGGGTGTGCTTCAAACCTTCCTCCAATGCTTTGGAAACTCCATTTGGGACTTAAGAAGGGTTGTGCAAGCCCTTGGGTACACAACTACCTCCGAATGCAACCAGTGATTATTTAGAGCGTTAGGTTACTCCTCTTGCTCCGATTATCTGAAATTCATAAAAAAAATACACCTTGTGTGCAATATCAAATAGATATGAGTATTAAACGCATGCAAGTGTGACAAAATGAGAGAATACAGGCACACAAATATGCAATGTTGTGTGCATATTAGGTAGCGAAGTACACGGGTAGCAGCATCAAAGTGAGAGACCCGAGGGGTATGCATGTACTAGCTGAGCATATTAACAACGAAAGTGATATCTGGTCGAGAAATGGTGAGGTATATCAGGCATCTAATGAGCTACGGTAGGAACTTGGATTCGAGATGGGATCACCTTTATCGGCCGAAAGCTTAAGATGTTGCTCTGTCGGGGAAAAGGGTTGACGACATTTTGATTGGCCTCCATCAGCCAGAATGTCAAGAATGTATTTTTTATGATAAATAAAAATATCTGCGGCAGGGTGAGCTACTTTGATGCCCAAAAAATGTTTTATCTCACCAAGGTCCTTTAATTGAAATTTAATCGACAAGAACCCTTATAAGCGATGGATAGATGCTAAATCGTTGCCTAGAACAAGCAAATCATCAGCATAAAGTAGGACAACGAGAATAGTAGAACCAATTTGCCGAGTAAATAGAGTCTGGTCAACTTAGGATTTTTTAAAACCGGCGGAGAGAACGACGATAGACAATTTAGAATACCAATTGCAGGATGCCTGTTTTAGCCCATAAAGTGACTTCTATAATCGGCAGACGCGCGTCTCCCCTTGTTGGCCATATCCCAGAGGAAGGGACATGTAAACATCCTCGTTAAGGTCACCATGTAAGAAGGCATTGTTAACGATTAACTGGTGTAAATGTCAGCTGTTAGTAGCCACGATAACAAGCACACAATGGACGGTGACCAACTTTGCAACAAGAGCAAAAGTGTTATGATAGTACAACCCCTTGACTTGAGTGTAGCCTTTGGCAACCAAACGCCCTTTATAGCATTCTGCGGATCCATCTGCTTTTAATTTAGTTTTAAAAATGCATTTACAGTCGATTGGTTTTTTGCTAGGGGGAAGAGGAGTAAGGACCCAGGTGTTGTTTGTTTTAAGTGCATTGAGTTCTTTAGAAATTACATAATGCCAATGGGTGTGCTTGATGGCTTGACTATATGAAGGGGGATCTTGAGAATGAGTTAAAGCAGAGAGAAAAGTGAAGCGAGATGGTGAAAGATTTGAATAGGTGTGGACACCCCTCCGGAGATCTTTTGATTCGGAGTCGCCACCCGGGTTTTAACGGATTGTCCCTGAGGAACCGAATTTGATTAAGTCGTGCCTCATCTTTTGGATAAGGTTATAATACTGGCCTGTCATCACTATACTATCTTAGGTTCGGGAGCTCAGTTGCAAGAGGGGAAGGGTTTTACGGCACCTCCTTTGCTCGGTTTGAAGACTGGTCGCTACTTGGCTTTTGCGGAATCATATGAAATGTATGCAATTCAACCATGAGCGAGCAATGGGGAATGGGGAGATGGGAGCCACATAATGATGATAAACATGTCAAAGAACTACAGTGTATGCATGTGCATCATGTACTACATGAGAAATGATGGTGATGACAAATACAAGCTATGAATGGTACCAAACAACAAGAAAACAATGTTAGTACAAACTACATAGAAGTAAAAGACTAGAAATGACAAAAATAACGCATACAAAGCAACATCAATCTGATCCACTATCAGAGGCTTGAGCGCTCAAACTGGGGGTTTAAGCGCTGGGGGTTTAAGCGCTCAAACTCCTGCTCACTCACACATGCCTATGACTTTCTGACTTACTGGAAACACATTTAGTACACCATAAAATGTTTGAGAATGATGTTTGGATAACTAAACAGAACGAAATCATCATGCCAACATGGATTCAAAACTCATTGATGGACCAAACAAAGATACAAGGGGAGAATGGATACAAAACAGTAGGTAAAAGACTTCCAAATTACCCAGAATTTAGTGTAAAAAACTTGAATGTCCTGAAAATGTTGTTTTTCCAAAAAGGCAGTTTGAGCGCTCAAGGTAAGTTTAAGCGCTTAAACCCTCTACATGGTTTGAGCATTCTAGTGCCCTGTCTCCTTTGTTTGGAACATCAACAACCTCAGAATGATGTACAATGATGCAGAAGACATTGATATTACATAAACATTGATAAAATAAACTAAACATGCTTGCATGAGTAAGAGATGAGTACTGGATCGAGCATAAGCATGGTTAAAGTGAGATAGAGATGGAGGATCAGACTGGGATAGCTTAGTAACAACTCAAGCACATACAATGATGAACTTAATAGGATGTAAATTGGAATATTGAAGAAACAAAGATGAAATAGAATGGAGTATGAGCACTCAATGTGTCATGGTTTGAACGCCTAAACCTCATTCAAGGCTTATGAGCTTTAGTGGTTTTTGTACATTCTTTGGTGAGTTTTTGAACCCCCACTTTCTGATCATTGTTTAGAGGAGTGAAACACACCTGTTTAGTTCGTGAAATGAGGTTGTTCTTTGTTTGATGTTAATAAATATCATTTCCATGGCTTTTTAGGATCATTGATCAGTGATAAAAAATGGTATAAGTAGTTTGAGGATGGATGTATCCACAAAAGCCATAAAAGTGATGATATCAACACAAAAATGATCAAAACCATAAGATGAACACCATTTTCATAACTTTTGAGCTCATTAATGAATGATCAAAGGAGTACGAACTGGTTTAAGACCATATGAGCCAACCAAAAGCCATGAGAAGATGACATAAACATTAAGGAAAGTCAGAAACCACAAGAACATGAGGAAGGTCAAAACAGTTTGAGCGCTCATAGTACGGACATTAAGCGCTCAAACTACCTTGAGCCAAGATTTTTGAAAGCTATTTCTCTAAACATTTAGGACCTTGTGAGTTCATTAGAGGTATAGAGGTCCTCCATGAAGCCACTGGTCTCCCTCAGGATGACCAACCCGTAACCTATTTGCATGGTTCTTCTACCTTTTAACTTTGATCAAGACTTAACCTTGGTGTATGGATGAGCTATGACTCGGATTATGGACAGTATGGTGGTCATTTTGGACAGAGAGGAGACAATGTGGGTTGGATTAAGTCGTGTTTGTGATGGATGTTTGTGTATTCTAGTGAGAGAAAATGGTGATTAAGTGGGTTTTGTTGGTTGAAAGCAATTAGGCTTGAATTGATGGACGAAAATAGTTGAGTAGTGCTAGAAATGGAGTTTTAAAGAGAGAATGGGCTGATTGATCAGAGAGTAACCTTTGTAATAGAGGTGAAAGTGTGTTTATCTAGAGAGGATATGGGAGGGAAATGTGATTTTGAAGTTTTAAAGGGCAATTAGACTACATTGCTTGACCGAAATCCTAGACCTAAATTAATGGGTTGCCCCAAGCGTAGGGCTGAGACCGGTGTAGCACAATACCCGGTAAGACCGGAATCGAATCCACAGAGAAGGTGGAGAGTGCTTTCTAAAAACTCGGATTGTAAAGTTTAGCACGGCTCTTAGGTAGCCACCCTTTGTGATTTGATGGGAAAATTAACTAAGCTAAGAGAATTTGGTTTTGCTGAAATTATTTAACAGAAAGTACGGTCGTAGGGTTCATAACACCGGTGACCAGGTCCGGATATTTCCTGCTCCATTCGGTGTTCCAAAGAAAACATTTGACTTTAGAGAGAAAAAAGATACCCCGAAAGATGCGAATCCTCGCGATCGCCATTACCCATGTACAGCGAAGAACAAGTTTTGGTCCCATGTTCCTCGCTTTACATGGGCTCCGACAAAGCTAGGATTCGTCTAACGGAAGTTCTTTAATAACCTAAAATTGCTTTTTCTATTGTTGATTTTGAAATTAGGAGCAAGAACAAATCCAGCCCTGGCCTTGGCGTGTTAATCACCCCGTGACCATACCTATGGGACTACTCACTCATATTAACTTGAACAAATAACAATACTCTGAAATAACACATGCGTTTATAGTTGAATATGGATTAAAACAAAAGATTCGGAAGCAAAACACGGACAAACTCCGTGAACTAAGATTAACGTAACAAAACAGAAAGTTACCGAAGCAATACTTGAATCTGCGAACGAAACTTCAAAAACTCCAAACAAACGATCTCCGGAAAGTAGAATCTCCAAAAGAAATAATCGGCTCCTAGTTGGAAGAAAAGAAAACAAAGTTTCGAACCCAAATTCGGAACAAAAACGGAGTATTTATCCCTTTCCCGAAGTCAAAACACGTGGCAAAGTCAAACGGCTGATTTTAGGCTCTCGGTATCGATACAGGGGAAACCCTGTATTGATACCCAGACATTCTATTCGTTTGCTGTTGCTTGGGTATCGATACAGGAAAAGACCTGTATCGATACCGAGACCTCTAAAATGCTCTTCAAGCTTGTTTGGTCGTCCCTAATTGGGTCCCACCGGTTCCCAACATGCCCGATCGCCTTGTGTCCACTTTACGTGCTCTTTTCAGCCTGTTTCCTGCAAATCAAAACATAACAAGACCAACCAAAAGATAACACCGCATCAAGTGGAAAATGGAATAAAACGCGCCTCTAATGCGCTAATTCGCCCTACCTAGGCGCTTATATCTATGACATTGCGCGCCTATCATAGGGGTCATATTAGAACCTACTATACGTATACGAGCAGCAATACGGCGGCTATACGTCTCCCATGCAGCAGAATATCATCATTAGATTCTCTGCCAAAAATAAATTGCTTAGAGTTTGAGCGCTCAATGTATTTGAAGCACATTGGTTTTATTTTGGGTTGTTTTGATAGTTTGAGGGGTATTTTGGTCTTTTAGGTTGGTTAGGGTTGTTTGGAAAGGACTTGGGGTGGTTTGGGGTGATTTAGGTGAGTTTAAGCCTTGATCCAAGCTTCAAGGTATGCACGGGTGGTCTTCCTCATCATCGGGAATGCTTGATAAGTTTTTCGGGTCAAAATCGGAGTATCTACAATAGGAAATAAAATGACTTAGTAGATAGACTGTACCTGAAGGCTGAGACGGAGCAGGGGTGGAGGCAGCCGTGGCGGAGGGAAGGGTAGAGTACATGTAGTCCCGAAGATGGCCCGGGAAGCGATGAGCTCAGGATGGCCGAAAGGATGTGGGATTTGTTTCAGGTGGAATAAGATTGTTGGTTGGGGCCGTCGAGTCATTTGGTTGAGATACCAATTCGGTGGATGGTTCAGGAGGGGGGTGTGGGTTGGGATTGATTATATTGGAGGTATTAGGAGTGTTGAGGTTGGGTTGATCAAGATGGCTTTGAGGTTTGGCTGGGTATAAGTCAATGAGACTGATGGGCTTGCGGGGGGTGGTATATAATGAGGGCTTTGAATATGAAATGAAAAAATTAGCTCAAAAAAAGTGACGTCCCGAGAGATAAAAAAAAAAAAACGTGTTCGTGTCGAGATTAAAGAGGTGGTATCCATCGTGGCGGGGAGGACAACCCAAAAACACATACGGAACACCACGAGGTTTAAATTTGTCGCGCATAGCACAAGCATCCAAAAACATATAAGAATTTGTAATTGGGGGGTTGTTAGAATGTTATTTTTATTCCTTACTTCTCTTCTTATGTTACCTAAGGGTATTCTCGTAATATTCTTGGTATTTTTAGTATATATAGACCACTGAGAGGTAGAAGCTCAATAACGCTTCTTCTTCTTCTTCTTCTTCTTCTTCTTCTTCCTCTCTCTCTCTCTCTCTCTCTCTCTCTCTCTCTCTCTCTCTCTCTCTTTTCATCCTCTCTTCTAAACCCTAGATTCAAATTCAACTTCTTCACTTGGTATCAGAGTAGTTCTAATCCAACCGTAGACAACTACTCGAAATCAGCAGAAGGTGATCACGGCGTGCTGGCGTCATCATCCGCATGATGATGTCAGTGTGACGCCAACAACTGGTACAGATGCCGAGGATTGGCGAGATCATGGCCTAGATCGTCTCTTTTTCCTGAAGATTGTGGTAATTTTTTCAGAATTTATTGAAGCCATCTGACGCGAGTTCCATATTTTCGTTGTTTTGGGGTATTTTCACATCTGTTTATATCGATATCACATATGGGACATACCCATTCATTTCTGACAGCTGGAACTCAATCTATGGAGGCCGTTTGATTTGCTCGTGATTTTCTATTTTGGTGTGATTCGGAAGGCCTTGTTGTTGTTTTGTGTTCAAAATTCTTGTTGCGACACTGATTCTCGTGTTTCTGTCTAGTTTTTTGTTTAGATTGCTTCATCTGGGTTCTTCTGATTATTTTTTCAATTAAGTTCCTTGACATGGCTGACCCAAAATCATCCTCCGTTGCTGCCAGCAGTAAGTCACAGTCTGTGTATTCAAAATATGATGCTTTGCCAAGATCCATTACATCAACGAAGCTTAATGGCCATAACTATTTGTCTTGGGCTCATGCTGTCAAAGTGTATCTGCGCGGGCAGCGCCAAACGAAGTTTATCACTGATCTTCCACCTGCAAAAGGGGATGCTGCCCTTCCTGATTGGGAGCAAGAGGATTCTCTTCTCATGGGTCAGTTTTGGCATAGTTTGGAACCTCATGTTGCTATTACCGTTGAGTTTTGTGACACCACCAAGCAAATTTGGGATGCTCTCGCTGACTGCTTTTCACAACAGAACAACGTTTCGAGAGTGTTTGAACTTTATGAGAAAATTTTCACAACTAAGCAGTCTGGAAAGCCATTATTTGACTATTACAGCACTCTTAAGAGTTTGTGGGATCAATTGTTGCAACATCGGCCTTTTACTTCTAACATTAAACAACAACAACGTTATTCGGAGGATTTCATGGTTGCTTCCTTGCTCATTGGATTAGACTTTTCTCTTGGTGGATTCAAGGATCAAATTCTTGCGAGTGAGACTTTTCCAACTATAGCCAATTCCTATTCTCGTCTATCTCGTTCATCATTAGGCCAGTCCTCTACTGCGCCTCATTTTGTTGCTTCTGCTCCAGAGTCTTCAGCTTTAGTTACAAGCGGTGGTTTTTGTGGTACTTCTTGGGGTAATGGTCGTTGTGGCAGCGGTGATCGTACTAGTGGCCGCAATGGCACCAGTGGTCGTGTTGGTGGCTCTAATTTTCATGGCAGATCTTGTGGTGATGGCCGTATTGGTGGCTGGGGTGAGTGTAAGTGTGATCACTGTGGTGCTAATAATCATACTGAGCCATATTGTTGGAAGAAATATGGTAAATCAGATTATGTCCATCATGTTCCAGATAGCAGTCCACCGCTGCCATCTCAGTTATCGGCTCTTCCATCTGATTCTCTTGATGCACTCACAACTCAAGTTGGCGAGTTAGTTCAGACATTGCGCTCCATCCAACAGACATTCCCCTCCACTTCCTCTACTGCTACGCTGGCTAATTTAGGTAACATTGCATGTGCGACACTTACGCCTCCATCTTGGATTCTTGATTCTGGCGCTAGCAGCCACGTTTGGTAATTCATCTTTTATTTCTTCCTTGAGTCTTATTAAACATCATATTGTCTCAGTTGATGGTACTTCTAGACCTGTTCATGGGCAAGGCGTTCTTCATCCCACTAGCTCCCTCACTTTATCTTCTAGTCTTTATGTTCCTAATTTTCCTTTCAATTTGCTTACTATTAGTCAATTGGCCAAATCATTAAATTATTCTATAACCTTCTCTCCTACCTCTTGTGTTTTTTCAGGACCTCAAGATGACGAAGATGATTGGTTCGGGGCATGAGAAGGATGGTCTCTATATTTTGGATGTTGATCAGAACTCGGCTACTCTTTTTTCCACTTTGTGTGCTACCGTTTCTCCTCTTCAGTGGCATTTTCGTTTGGGTCACCCCTCCGTGGCTAAACTCAAGTATGTTGTTCCTGGTTTGCATCGTGTGTCTAGTTTAGAGTGTGATATGCCACCTTGGGAAACATCATCGTAGTTCTTTTCCACGTAGTAGTCATGATCGTCAGTCTGTGTCTTTTAATTTAGTCCACACAGATATATGGGGTCCGTCCCGTACTTCAAGTGTTAATGACTGTCATTACTTTGTTGTTTTTGTTGATGACTATTCTCGTATGTCTTGGTTATTTTTATTGCAAAAGAGGTCTGAGCTACCGTATGTTCTTTCCAAGTTTTATAATGAAATTTCTACTCAGTTTGGAAAGAAGATTAAAATTCTTCAGCCTGATAATGCTTTGGAATATGTGCAATCTAGTGCTGACTCATTTTGTGTTGAACGTGGTATTATTCATCAAACTAGTTGAGTTCACAGCTCACAACAGAATGGTGTTGTGGAACGTAAGCTTCGTCATTTATTAGATGTGGCTCGCACCTTGATGTTCCAAATGCAGGTACCTAAACATTTTTGGGGTGATGCTGTTCTCACCTTCTGTTGCCTCATTAATCGTATGCCGTTTATGGTGGTCAATAGTAATTCTCCATTTTCCTTGTTGTATCCTAACGCTTCACCCTTCCTCTGACTCCTAGGGTGTTTGGTTGTGTTGCCTTTGTGCATGATCTTGATCTTGGCCGTGATAAGTTATCTCCTCGGGCTGGCAAGTGTGTTTTTCTAGGATACTCTCGTACACAAAAAGGTTATCGGTGTTACCATCCTGAGTCTCGTCGTTCATTTGTGAGTGCTGATGTTACGTTCTTCGAGTCGATATCATACTTTACTTCCAGCGGTAGTGATCTATCTTCGAATCTCATTGGTCGTCGAGAGGGGGAGTCTCCCTCATCTTTTCCTACTCTACCTATGCCACCTTCCTCGTCCACTCCTCCATTGCCTCTGTCTACTATTCCTCCTTTACAGGTATATCAGAGGGGGAGTCTCCCTCATCTTCTCCTTCTCTATTCGTGTAAGGAGTCCTTTCTTTTAGGGATGCGCCCCTATTGGCTACTGCCATCTTCATTGATCCTAATTCCTAATTCGTTTAGGAATCATGATCCTTATTGCATATGGAAACTCCATCTTTATCCCTTATTCATGGGATTCTGCAATATCTCCTAAGATACTAGTTCCAGAGCATTCTAGAACCCTTTAGAGTCCTATTGGCTATACCATGGCCATATTGTTCGTATTTGGTCGATGCCATACAACTTCCTATAGTGCACCCGAGCTAACTCATGCTAATCGATTATATCACGGTGGTCCCATACGTCAGCCACCCAACATTCCTCAAGGTCGGCAGCCTGATCATTCACCCTCAAGTGGGGCCTGCTAACGTGGCAGCTATATCGCTCGTGCTCAGGGTGACATTGTATTGCTTGGGAAAATCCCCCCACATATAGTAAGAAAATAACGAGCCCCTCGTGTTGAAAAAATATGATAGCAACTGTAAATGTTAACAAAAATACAAACAAAAGGAACAACAGTTTTATTAAGAATTAAATCAAAAGGTAGTCGAGCGTGTTCGCCACACAAACAAACATCACAAGAAGAAATAGTAGTATTGCAACAAATAAAAGAGCGAGGTAAACTACTGGTTGCTGGATGACCTAATTTTTTGTGCCATAGGGTGGGATCATGGGACAGATCTACGATGGCGATGCAGGATGAGGTGCGGAGGTAGTTCCAGCCATTGTCTGCCTCACCCGCTCCAATCCCAGTCTTTGATTTGAGGTCCTGAAGGAGGCAGAAATTAGGGGGGGAAAACACAACGCACTTAAGATCACGTGATAATTTCTGGACAGATAACAAATTGAAACAAAAACTAGGGACATGCGATACACCATATAGGGTGATGGAAGGGGTGACAGTAATATATCTTGTATGGGAGATAGCATGAGTAGAGCCAGAAGCAGACCGAACTGGCAAAAAATTATCAGTAGCTGTATATGAGTTAAAAAGTGATAGGTGAGGCGTCATGTGAGAGGACGCCCCACTATTAATAATCCAATCATTAGAAGTAAAATTGGTGTTACCATTAAAAAATATAGACTAACTTATCGTAAAAACCATATGCTTGGGATGCCTCAGCGGGACTCGAGTGTGGTCTGAAATCCATGACCGACGATTGTGCTACATTATTGGACCGGCCAGATGATTGATTCGAGAGACGATTGACGAACTAATCTGGGTAACTGATGACTTGAAAAAAACCCGATTTATAGTGACCCATACGGTTGCAATGAGTACATAGGGCGTTTGGGTGGTCTTTGACAGGTCAGATGGATTGGTCGGGCTGCTGGGCATTCTTCAGTTGGGGAGGCAAGTTGGTGCACGCAAGGGGCTGCTGCGGGGTGGATTGTTTTTGTCGGGGTTGAGATCATGCACAAATGGGTTGCTGAGGTTGGGCGAAATACTGGGCCTTAGTCTGATTTTGAGGAAAAGGCCATTGACCTTGCAAGTTTCGCTGCTGCCCATTGTTGGATTTGAGTCGATTTTGCTGAGTCTGGAATTTTTGACTCACAATTTTATGAACTCGCAAGTCACGATACTATATTTTAGCACATTATAAAAGAAAGAAGAAGCAGAAGAAATCATATCATACAATAATAAGCTTTTACAAAACCTAGGTTGCCATTAGTCCTCATTCCATAATGTTTTCCACCAATTATGAATAGGGCAAATCACAATATTGTCATACATTGAAGAAAACAATTGTGGAAATTTAAAATGATTCCTCTCGCTCACCCTGTCATATTTTTTATCTACCAAAATGAGGATAGCAAATTACATAAATTTGTTAGTCTACGTCGTTTTGGCTGAGCTAAGTTAGATCCTACCCTTCCCTCTCTCTTTACCTCCTCCTCTTTATACGTGAATTTGATTAAAGCTATTGAGCATAACCGTTGGATTTTGATCTCTTTTTGCCGCAAGTGTGACTATTATTAATAGATGATCATTTGCTTGCATGTTGGACATTAAATTATGGAGGGATATGAAAAAGATTGAGTAACAAGCTTCTATTCATTTTCTCTCATTTTTCTAACCAACAGTTTATTTTCTCTTACTTCCTTTATTTCTGACTCTCTCTTTATACTTTACAAATTCAAGATTCAAATGTATACAAATGTAAAGTCGTATTCAAAAATATTTTTGGTATAGGTAATAAAGTTTAAATAAAACTACACTCAAATTGACATATGGATGCAGGCGTTAATGATTTCTATCACAGATGCACGGCCGTTGTAGTCTGTACTTATGTGACATCGTGGTCCAATTGTGCAAAACTCATACGTCTCATCTCACTCTTTTGTATTCATTCACATCTAGATTGACATATATAATTTTTTTACAATTTATACATTACTAGGATGAAATACTAAAAGAGTACAACTATTAAGAAAAAAAGAGTGTGAAAATCAATCACCATATACAACTGTTGTTTATATGCACATATCACTCAGGCCCCGTTTGGATGCCGGATATGCACTTGGATTTGCAAGCTGTCCGAATTTGTAATCCCGGCCCCACACATCTCCGGTGTTTGGATGCGAAATGGAGAAGCCGAATTTGGGCTCCGATTGGATTGCAAATCAAGGCTGCTGTGGATTTGGTAACTCGAGGGTACCCCCTGTCGTTGGTAAATCCGGGGCAGCCAGAGTTGATTTTGACAATAGTACCCCTTACTTGTAAGTATTAGGCCGTTAAAAAACACTTTTATTGATACCCGATTGAGTTGATTTTTCACATGGACATTCAAAATATTAAATAAACATAGTCGAATAAAAAATTAGCTCAATCGGATCCGAAAACCGGTAGAAGTATTTTGTAAATTTGTTAGCCTTGTAGGGTTGTATTCTTGAAAAAATAAATTGACATTTATAACTCAATTAATTGAAAAATAGTACTAGCTTACCATTTTGTCTTTTTTTAAAAAATCTTTTTTGAACTTTTGTTAGTTATGTGTTTAATTCTTTTGATAAAACATTCGTATTGACCAGAGAATTCTACTAAACGTTAAAAAGTCACAACATAAAATTACGAAGAGTGCATTAAAGACTAAAGGAATCCAAGGTAGACAATTTTTCTTTATTAGGAGTATTTTTTTAACATCTAATATAGTTGAAGTATATTTATGTATTTATTCTAATTATTATGTATTTATTCTAATTATAATAAAACCAATGGGTTGATTTTAGCAAATGAAGAAACCATTTGCTAAAATGGATTGATTTTAGCAAATGGTTTCCTTATTTGCTAAAATCAACTCATTGATTTTAGTTGATTTTATGAGATTCCCATTTTATCAAATGGCTAATTAGTCATTTGCTCTCTTATCCTATAATATCCATCCTCCAAATCCTCATTCTAAAAAATAATTATCCAAACACCTTATATACAAATCCACCCTTCTTATACAAATTCACTCTCGAATCCACCCTCATTACAAATCCACCCAAAATCAATTTGCAATCCAAACGGGCCGTGCAATCCACCCTCGTTACAAATTCACCCAAAATCATAATACTAAATACTATTAAGAAAAGTTGGGCCTGCTTCAAACCATGAAAATCTACGTATTCAATTAATCATATTGACAATATACTTTGAAAAGGTAATTAAAGTGGAAACTTTTGGGCACAAAATAAAAGGAGTCTCGGCTTGTGTAAATCCATGTGCAAGTATCAAAAACCACCACAAATATAACCATTCATTTCTCTTTTATTCCGTTCTTTCTTTTGCAAAAGCAAGCTACAGGGAAAAGATTCTTAAATCATGGGTGCACTATTATTGGCCAAGCAACAAAAGTAGAATTAATTAGCTAGACACCAATCAAAGGGCACTTTAATCTCGGGTTAGTGAGTGAGATGAATGCCCTTTTCCAAATTCAAAAAATATTATGGTAATTAGTCTGCACTTTATATATTCGAAATTTGTTCTTTTTCGCGTTCATCCCACAAAATTACATTTTCTTGTAGTTAAGCGCAAGCAAAAGTATATTAATAGAAAATATACAAGGAATGAAATTTTTTACTCCTATCAATGAATACATATAGAGACATATTTATACAAAAGTTTTCATCAAAATCATCCATCCAACCACAGTCTAAGTGCGAAATCATTACTTTGACAATATTGCGGTGCTCAAAAAAGTGATCTCTCCATCAATCAACGTTTGAGAGTGGGAGAGAGAATATTTTGGAAAAGAGAGACTATCATACACAATTTCAAGTAAATCTTTAGGGGAGCAAGCTCTAGTCCAATTCTCTATCTCCAGGTTGGATCAATTTAAAGTTGTTCTAAGTAGGGTCAGTCTTGATGTTTAGATTGTCTAAGTCTGACTCAATTTTGATTTCCCATTTACAAATAAATTTTAAAAAAATAGAAAGATACAAGTTATTAAGTTAAAAAGAAATTAAGATTACATTGTACTTTTAGCTCGAATTACATCAAAAAAAATCACAATTAAAATATGTATCACCGATTATAGTGCTTTATGATTAACATGATCCGATTAAAAAAAAAAGTTCTCATTGCATTTTTTTAAACAAATTCTTCAATTGATTCATCGTGCTAAGTTATCCAAGAACTCGTTTTCAAAATTGAGTTTTTATCAACTTCAGTTTAGAAAATCTCCTCTCTGCTGAAGCAACTATAATCGGTAGTACCGACCCTTATACCTTAGAGGCATGAAGCAAACTCTCAATACTGAGCCCCCTACATCCTCAAGAGTCCTTTTAAAGAAATGTATTAAATACAAAAACTCAAACTAAAAGGACACAACTATAAATGATAAACGTAAAATGATATGATTATAAATAAGAAATTTTGGTTCATTTTTTAAATACGATTAGTGTAAAAAAAAAATACACCGTGTTAGGTCGCTTATTTTTTTTAATCAAATGTTACATATCATATGTACCTTACCCTTGTGTTTTTAAGAGCCTCACCTTTCTTTTCTTTCTTTTTTTTTTTTCACTTTTTACATTATGTTTTTTTCACAAATTTTGGCCTTTTAAATTATGGCCAGAGTATTTATGAATTTGTAGAGTGTTTACAGATATGTGATAAATTTATTTTGTAACAAAAATATTGTTTGACATATATGTACAGAATACATTCTGTAAGACTGTATATAATCAAAATGAAAAAAAGTTGAAAATAAAAAGGCAAAAAGCCTTACTTTTGACTTCTCTTCTCTAAATCCAAAAACCAAAAACTCATTTTCCCATAACTTTTGGTAACTCCACCCAAACACTTAGAATTCAAAAAGTTAAAAATGAAAATGCAAAAATGAGGCATCCAAAGGCCCTTTAATTATTACTATCATTTTTTGCCAAGCAATAAAATTTATTAATGTTTGAAGAAAACCAAGATTAAAGGATTAAAGACATACGCTGAAAAAACAGTAAATCTAGTAATGTATTATTGCCAAAACAGTAATGTATGTATTTTGTTTTTCGAAATCAAGTATTAATTAGCACCGACAACGGTAAAGATGACCTTTATTTTGTATTTAAAAACAAATGTGCTTAGATTAAAATTACTTAACGGTGCAGTTCAAATACCAAACTGCCGAGAAGCCTCATCCCAACTTTAGGAAAAAGAGGGAGATTAATGGAATGAACCTACTTACATAGGAGACCCAGAGAGAGAGAGAGAGAGAGTGTGGGTCCCACAAATGGGCCCAAAATTACTTTTCCATCACTCTTTCACGTTCCTTAACATTAAAATTGTTGCCATGTTCTATAGAAAAAAGCCAAAACCCAAATGACACGTTTAACTTAGGTTAGCAACTAGTAGCATTATGTTCAATGGAAACGCGAGTGTTAGATTGTATACTCTCTAGAATTTGGTTGCTTTGTCTTGGTTTTCTAAAGGAATCTCCAATCAACCCCCTATTTCTTCGCACACACACAAGTTTTTTATAACCAAATATTCGTACCAGTTTGCGCACATCCAGAACCCTGAAGGTAGCGACTGAGTATAACCCCTAGTGGCTCCAAGGTTAAAAGGTGAAATAGATCGATGATTCAAAAAGTAAATATAAAGGAAAAAAATAAAGATATGGAAGGTGAGTTGGAGATGTTTGCATCTCAACCGATCCTCCATTTCTCTATTTGAGAGCGACTATTTTTGGAGGAAATGCAATTCCAAACCATTGTGTGGTCAATGTTCAATTAGGTGTGGGGGGGTTCCATGTTCCCTTTACGAGTGTAAAACAGAGATTAGGCCTGCCTTGGCCGACACACACGGTTTCTTGTAGACTCAACAGGCTTTGGTAGAGCCCGTAGGCTCTTGCCAATGACCATGGTTGAGTCTATGCCTAGAAAGAAACTAAAATATTTGGTTAATAAGATTAAGGGGTACGTTATGCCATGCTGGAGTCTGTTCTGGAAAGAAACTAATGTGTACAATTTATCTTCTGTTTTTGTGAAAGAACTTTCAAACCACTAACTCTAACTGTGTTATGAAGGAAATCAAATTAAACAAGTAAAAGATGTACTGTTATTCTACTTGATTAAGTGCAATTAATATTCTAAACTTAGAACCTTTCTATTTTCCCATTATCTTAGGTATGTTCATTATTTAAAAAGTAAGCCATTACAATTGGAATGAGCTCATTAAACACCATTAACAGTATATACTTTTCACTGTTTTTGTATGTGTAATAACCCTAACCAATAAATATTTGGTTATTAATTCAATTTTCTTTTAAATAAAATGTTTTTTTTGTAAAATAAATTAATAGTTTATTATTTATGCATGGATGTACTAGTATATCTACCCTACTATACATGTGACCCTACTAATGTACGACAAAATCCTCCCAATTAAAACCCTAGACTATTCCATCCTTAGTCCTCCTAAACCCTTTTTCTCCCTCACCAAATTACATAAAATCTAGGTTACCATTGGCCACATCAATGGGAGAGAGAGAGAGAGAGAGAGAGAGAGAGAGAGAGAGAGAGAGAGAATGTTGGTTGGTAATTTCTTGGCCATAACTTCTTCTCCAAGAACAAGTACTACATTGTATTTACATTGAGTTTTGTACACAAAAAATCCATGAAACTAGGCTTGCCATGTAAAACCCTAACCCAGGATTTAAAGTACCTAAGCCTATGGATTTGCTATGATTAAGCCTAAGGATTTTGTACGTTCCATATCCGACAAATGTTGGACATTAATGAGAGAGAGAGAGAGAGAGAGAGAGCCCATGTTGCCTATAAATAGCACCCTCCATGCACTCTTGTTCTTCACACTTCACCACTACCTTTGTAGTATTCTTTGAAAATGCATTTTAGAGAGAGAAAAATCTTGTAATTCTAGTATTTTGGGTGGAAGTTCAACTAGACCCAAAAATTGGTAGAAAAGTAGAAGCACTTTTGTTTCTAGAAAAAGAAGTCATTCTTTTTCTTTCGAAATAATTAGCCGTTACGCTGCCCGTTGAATCAACCGTTGGCTTAAGCATTTTCTGACTAAGCATCGAAAATAAGGTAGTTAATGTATTCCCATCTTCCTAAGTATATTATTTTTTGTAGTCGTGATAATGTCCGTGTTTCTACAAGTAGTTACTCGACCCTACTTTCCTACATATAATTTTTACGGCGTTATAAAGTTTTGATTGGTTTATGGAGAATTTAGTTAGTAGTTACTCAATCCTCACTTTCCTAAATATATGAGTAGTATTTTTATGTAGTAGTTATAATGACCAATTTGCTGCAAGTAGATATTCGAACCTATAATTTTTACGATGTTATAATGCCCACTTAGTTTCCGGAAAAAATTGTAGTTGGATGATCGTTACTAAAAACCCTAATGTTTTATGTAGTAATCACGAGAAACAAGACTTTGAAATTATGTACCTAAAGTGACTTCGTAATCGTTAAAACGCCGTTTTCTACAAACCCTAGACTAGTTTTCGAGAAGATCGCGTAGGAATATCATGTTTTTACATGATATATTTTACGAGAAATTTCATAATTATAAGACACATTTTACGAGAAAAATTACATACTCACGAGACACGAGAATCAATATGATGAGTTTATGAAAAATGACGAGATAAAAAATGAGAAATGAATGAATAGAAAATTGAATGGATTAGGGTAGTGCTGCTTGAGTGCCGCCCCTTCTTCGAGGAGAGAACATGGTGGTTAGTGTTAAGCGTGTACAACACGTGGTGAGCGAACATTGTATCATGCCGAGGAGAGTCCGTGATGACAAGCTAGCCGGGACCATGTACATGTGGGTGTGATCGTAAAATTAGGCGACTGTTAGTTGAAAGAGACGTAAACAGACCGATACTTCTAGTGATGGACTATAGGCCTGGTGGACGGAATCAGTGCCACAAGAGTGGAGTGACTAGACTGTGGCCCGGAGGACGAAAATAGTGCCCAAACCTAGTTAATATTAGAAAAACTCTGACACTGAAAGATAATACAAGACACATGATTATACGTGTGATACACCTGTTTGTATGGACATGAGCATAAAATCATGTTTTGTTTGAAATGCTAAGCTTCTATTATTCATTTATGTCGGAATCTTTAACTGTTAGTGTAAGGATTTAGGTAGTGGCTTCTGTTGAATGTTATCTCTCATGGTATTGCTCTTGTGTGACCTTGGCATAATACCACGATGTATTATGCTAGTCTATAGAGATGAACAGGAGTAGTACTACAGTTTGGAGGCCTACAGAGCTGAGCAGGACACCGCCGAGGCAGATGGTCATGCAATGGAGTAGAGAAACCATAGTCGACCTGTAATGAATAAATGTAATGGCCAAGAGAATTGTGTAATTTTAGTTTACGGATTATTGTTGTAAAACTTTTATTATTATTATTAATATTATTATTATTATTAATATTATTATTATTATTAATATTATTATTATTATTATTATTATTATTATTATTATTATTATTATTATTATTATTATTATTATTATTATTATTATTATTATTATTATTGTAATAAAATAACGTTCCCAAAATCGACGTTACAATATGGAATGCCAAAGTAGAAGCCATAGTTCTAATTCTTTTTTGCTTTTTCCCTTATCAATCATATCTGATTCAACCCATCATAACACAAATTTTGCCCAAAAAAATACTAACGTTGGAGCACATATATGTACACTGATATATGTAAATACATATACATATAAGTACATACGACCTTTGCCCCCCAAAATTACAACAAATCAATTGGGGCTTAGGATCTTTGGAGCAAGATATGGGAAAAGAGAGTTGGATGTAATCAGAGCCCATGCGAACAACAAAATTCGATATACACCCACAGTTAAGCACCAAGAAGGCATATACTTCATTAACAACAAAGACAAATAAGACCGATTGTTAAGTCCATCACGAATAATATCAACTAAAGTAAGATATTTAGGAACCGAATGGAGCCTAATCAATAAAAATTGAGGG
Source organism: Vaccinium darrowii (assembly GCA_020921065.1). NCBI lineage: Eukaryota > Viridiplantae > Streptophyta > Magnoliopsida > Ericales > Ericaceae > Vaccinium > Vaccinium darrowii. The sequence continues at coordinate 9,654,350 of CM037156.1, forward strand.
AGATAGCATATGGGTGTGTGGGAGAGAGAGAGAGACAGACAGAGAGAGAGAGACCGCTTTTCCACCATCTCTCCTGAAACCAATTAGTATTGGAAGGGTTTCAATTAAGTCCTTTATGGTATTCGACATTGCACCCGCAAGTCTATTTTTAGAGCAGTTGCAAGGAGCGACATTGTGTAACCAAATCCATGGGGGTACTTCGGGCCGAACAATCTCTCCCTCACGATGACGCTCCCGCGACTCGAACTTGTGACCTCTTAGCTTTGATACCACTTGTCGGACCGTTTTTTCACCATCTTTCCTAAAATCAATTAAACGATCCGACAGAGAGTAAGTAATTCATTTTCAAATAGAGAGATGGGATTGAGGCATTAATATCAAAGAGAATAGAAATGAGATTCAGATATGAGTTTTATGCAATTGTACATTATTCACCTTCTCATATCCCCATCCAAAAAAAAGTAAACAAACCAGGGGCACACATCAGCACCCCCGAGTCCCCATTATAATATTTCCTCTCCAATCATATTCTCCTTTTTATAAAAGCATTAAAGTGGTTTTAGCTACTTGCTTTTAGCAAAATGAGTATGTGAGAAAATTGGTTTTTCTTAGCAACTTATCTTTTAGCTAATGAATGTAGGTGTAAGGTGCGGGAAGAGTACCTAAGGTATATGGTAGGTGCTACAGTGATACTTGAGACCACCGGAGATGGAGGAAGAGAGAGCTTAGGGCAGTCTTAGAGAGAGAGAGAGAGAGAGAGAGAGAGATGGCAGTATGGAGTGGTAGTGGTAGGTGTGTATTGAATGTCTGGCTTGAATGCTCCACAAGCTCTTGTTTATATAGGAGCCTTGAGGTCTTGGAGGGCAAGGAAGCATATCTCCCTCATTAATGCATATTGGAGTTCAGTTGAGTATAGTTTCTCTTTGAATACTATGATTAGAACTATGGTTCTTATGATCAGACTCTTAGAGGTACAGTTAGGTGATATATGGATGCCTGTATCATGGCCAGTAGGTAGGTATGATACAGGCTCCTTATATCGGCGTATCAGTCGGGATGTTGCAGAGATTTCCTGTCAAATGTCGATGACGTAGGCGAGTCCCTCTCTCTCTCTCTATGACCGGTCATGGAGCTCACCTCGTGAAGGTGGGTCTTGACAATCCCTTCGCTCTAGCCTCCAAGCCAATACCTCATTGGGTCCCGAGCAGGTACCCAGGCCCTGCTCTCGACCTAGGGTCTTATATAGAGTCGCCAGGCTGACGAGAGCCTAATTAAGTTAAGTCTGTAGAGGTGAGAGGTGTCTCAGAGAGGTACCTTGGAGGAAGCATCTGTGGGAGAGGTACCTCGAAGGGCACCTTGGAGGAGGTGGCTCAGAGGGGCATCCGAAGAGGTATTGCGGAGGAGGGGTATTCCGGATACCCACATTAATGTCCCCCTGTGAGCATGTGGTCATGTCTTAAGTGGGTGCTTGCGTGCATATTATCGTAGCTTTTTCATGTATCTTTTTTGCAAATTTCTTTTCTTTTCTGTACATGTAGGAGTCTTTTCTGTTTATTTGGAGAGTCTTGTCACTTCAACGCGTTTGCCAAGGACGTTCAACCACTATAAATACGGAGAAGCTTTTTTCATTTGTTCACTTTTGAAGGTTCACTTGAGAGGTGATTTTTTTTTTTTTTTTGACTTGGAGCTCAGGGGCGCGGTGGAGAAGTTGATTTTCTCAGAGGGTGGTGCAGAGAGCTATTTTATCCGTCGTCGTGGAGGTGGCTCAGAGCTTCACTTTAAAGAATGGGTGAGCATTCTGTCCGGATGATTTCTCTCTGCTTCTTTTTTTTTTTTTAATGGAGGGTAGAGGATGTTGGCTCGCTCTGATTTCTCATTTTGTGTGTGTGATTCGACATGTCCGATGTCAATTGTACACATATCATCTACCCATTTATCGCGTGGGTAAAGTGGGTAAACAACTCACTCCTATTTTACTCCCTTTTTTCCGTCTCTCCTCTCGACCTTTTAAAAAAAAAAAAAAAAGAGAAGAAGAAGAAATAATGGTAATAATAATAAAAAAAATAAAGTCGTGAGACTCAGCCAAAGTGAAGGAAGATGAGTATCATCTACCCATTTACCAAGTGGGTGAAGTGTGGGCTCATATAGTGAAAAGAAGATAAAACCCAATTTCACAAACCTAAAAAAAAAAAAAAAATGCATCAAGAGTGGAACCCTAGCCTTTTTATTTAGCCTTCTCTCCAAAATCTAAGTTTAGAGTCCAAACACCTCGTCTGTCCCATATCTAGGGTTGGAAAATCTCAAGTCTTGGCCTCATGTTAGTTCGACGGTGCTTCTAGGAGGAAGAGAGTGTTCGATGACTAGGGGGAAAGCCACTGGAGTATTGCTCTTCTCGTTCTAGGTAAAAATACATCCTCTCTTGGTAAAATATAATCCTTGTTTTGTATGTCTATATGGATCTATTCCTGGAGAGAGAGAGAGAGAGACTCAAAACCCTATTTTTTTAATCAATCGAGTTGGGATGGCTGCTGTTTCCCCAAAGGAGGGGAGGTGTCGATTGGTGGGGTAGGGGTGAGTTAAAATCGGATTTTTTTTTTTTTTTTGGTAGAAGATTGTCGATTAGTATCTGGTGAGTAGAGATGATGGGATCGATTGGGGAAGTGGGTAGGAGAGTATCGGAGGGGGAGAGAGAGAGAGAGCGAATCGATTGGGGGAAGTGGGTGGAGGGCTGGAGGAGGGAAAAAGAGGAAAGGGGTACCGGTTGGGAGTGGGTGGGTGGAGGTACCAATTGCTTTCATCCCTTTTTTTTTTTGGATCTGGTTGTGCTTTGCAGATTGGGGGAAGTGGGTAGAGGGGTATCGGGGGGTGTCGCGGGTAGAGAGAGTGGGAGGGGAGGGAGTGTCGCGGGGAGATAGAGTGGGAGGTACCAAGTGGGAGGGGGTGGGTGGGGGTCTCGGTGAGAGAATTTTTTTTTTTTTTTTTTCAATCCTCACGGCAGTGAGGGGGTGGAGAATTTTGTAGAAAGAAAATTTTCACCCCTCGCAAGGGTGGGGGGTGGGGGAGTGGCAGAACACATAGGAAAATTTCACTCCTCGCGGGGGTGGGGGAGTGGCAGAACACATAGGAAAATTTCACTCCTCGCGGGGGTGGGGGAGTGGCAAAACACACAGGAAAATTTTCACCCCTCGCCGGGGGGGGGGGGGGGGGGGGGGAGTGGCAAAACACTTAAAAAATTCTATCACCCGAATCACTTAGAAAATTTGATCACCCTTCGCGGGGGTGGGGGAGTGGCAAAACACTTGGTGGAGAGACAATCAAAACACTTAGTGGAATTTTTTTTTCTTCTTTTCAATCCTCACGGTAGTGAGGGAGGAGTGGAGAATTTTGTAGAAAGAGAATTTTAGCAATCTTAAAAAAAAATTTAGCAATCTTATCTTCATTGGAGTGAGGGAGTGGAGAAATACAAATAATTTTTTTGTTTGAAAATTTGGGGCGGGGTGGAGAGTAATTGATCATCCCCCTTTTTTGTTTTTTGTTTTTTTTTTAAATGCTTTTCTTTATTGCCTTGCCTTACATAATATGATGTCTCTGTGTGTTTGTAGGTGGATCGGAGGAACAAGGTGAAATGATGGTTCATCCAAGAAGATGGTTAAGGCAAAAAGTGGGTTTGATTAATCGAGCAAGAAGGGAGGGACAAGTAAGGAGGGTGAAATAAACAGGTCAAGCAAGAAAGGAGACATACCCGAAGTGCTTGGAAGGAATTTTGGTTCCGGGCTCCTTATCTAGGTGGAATTGATAATTTTTGGCACGACGTGAGGGAGTTTAGGGTGGCGCGAAAGGGTCCACCAAATTTGTTGTTGGGAGCTCCACAAGCTGTAGTGGGTGGCGACATGGTAGACCCTACTGTTGTGTACAGATTTGGAATTGAAAAAGGTGAGTATCCGTTCTCCACTGTCCAATGTAAATTCCAATCTATTCATATTTATGAAACATGGGCGGGGGAAATTTTTGGTGATCCGGAGTTCCATGAGCCTTTGAAAACGGCTCAGGTATATTTAGCCATATCTAGTTCCTTATGAGCTAATGTCACTCAAGATAAGAGCTGGGGTGGATGTGATGCTATCGCGGTGGTGTTCCATTACTCATACTTTCCTCGAAGCTTGGGGGGAGCTTACGCTGACTCTGGAAGATGTTTGTTATCTGATGGGATTGAATGCGACAGGGGAGGTTAATCTATCTCTCGATTCAACATCCGAGCAACAGGAGATTGTAGAGGCTTTGCAAAACTCTAAGGACCCGTTTACGACCATAAAGTCAGGTTATCGAGAAGGAATTTATGTCGCTCCAGCTGGCGCGATAAAAAGAGTGCTAAAAATTCTTTCAGTGGGTTGATATTATATTGGTACCGCGATTTTGGACCCATTAGAAAAGATCTGAGGGATGAGGTGCCAGGAGTGGGGTTTAATAAAGTGGGGTATCTTGCTATTTTTTTGACACTTTGGTTATCATTACATGTGTTTCCCGGTCCGCCGGAGGGAGGGAGGGATAGATCTAGGGTTATTTAAGATTGCTGTTATTCTATCGATGAGAAGATCTGTGCCTTTGGCGTTGTTGTTTCTGGGGACTTTGTATAGGAGATTGGATCTTATTGCGCCTGCGGTGCGGCTTTCCAAGGGGCGGGTTTGATATAAGTACTTATGTCCATACGGGTTTTCTCGAGATGTTTTTCTACGAGAGGTTTGCTTCTTGCTCTCCTTCCCCCAATGAGTTTGATTTGGGACAGGCAGAGTATTGCGCGACAAGGTGGTCAGGCGGGCACACTAAAAGTGGTGGTACTCACATTCTTAAAGTTCGGGGTGGGTTGACTCTTGCAATAGATGATGAGAGCAAATTCGTTGTTTGACAGTATGTGGAGGATTGTCTAGGAGTTCTTCCTTTTAAGATATATATTGAGGAAACCAAGACTACGGCGATGGGTGTGGGGGCGGATAGGAAGTCAAGCCTTGTGGTGAACTTACTCACTCCAGGCGCAATGCCATTCTATGTTGGCGGAGAATTTGGGGTTGTGATAATCCTCTACGGGTGGCGCGTCAATTTGGGTTGGATCAAGGAGTTTCGGTGATATTAGCGTTTGTAGATGGGCAAGATGCATGGAGCCGGTATCTTAAAGAGAAGTGGAGGAAAGATGCCGACGTGAGCCACGCTGTTGTAACTTTTCCAGGAAAGCGGCGGGTTTGGTTGTTGCATGGCTTCGTGGTGCCATTTTTGGAATGATAATTTGAATACTTTTTGTGAGTTTGTGGAGACCTCGTTGGACTCAGAGTCAGTGACAGTGGAGGTAGTAGATTCGAAAAAGAATTCGGATTTATGCACTGCTTCGAATGTTAATAGGGAGACGTGGGGTTACTCCAAGTTTTTGAAAGACGAGGTGCTGGATTTAGTGGATGGTTTTCGTGACACGGGGCCCAAAGTAAGAAGAAGGCGCGGAAGTTACCTTTTGCGGATTCACCATTGGCTCAGATAAAAAAGGTATGAAAAATCCTCTTTTTTATAAATGTATTTCTTTCCCTTCACCCTTTTTGTATGTACGTGTATACATTGGAAAATTATATGTATAATTTTTTTTTTTTGGTTGACGCAGGTTAAGAATACTGAGAGTACCTCTGCAGTGCCGAGAGGAAGGGTTTCTAGCTGTGAGACAGAATTGGTAAACATGGCGTTGCATGATCGTATGGGAGAAATTTTTGGCGATGAAGCTGACGGGTTAGATGTACCAACTGGCGATTTGAATGATGTGGAGATGCTTTCTGAGGGTCCGAATGAAGGTGGGTTCACCTTAAACCCATCTCGTCGGCATGGGATAGGGAAGTAGTTAAAGGATATCTCTATGCCTTCAGTGACAGAGGTAGTGATGGATGGTGAAAATGAAGAGAGTTCGGAGGGAGATGATAGTGCGGATGATTTAAGCAGTGAATCCGAGGAGAGTAGAGAGGAAAACGATCAAGAGGGGGTGCGGGTGCAGGAGAAAGGGATTGATGTTGAATTAGATAGGGGGTTGTCAGTTGGATCAAAGGAGGTGGTCTGTCTAGAGGAGATTGATTCCTCATATTCTCAAGGGGGTGAAGGAGATGTTGCTCGTGCAAAGAATTCCACAGTAATTTCGAGGGTGGTGGTTCCTTTTGGATTTGCTCCTTTTGGGACAGCTTCTTCTGTTGGGGTTGGAGGGGGAGGTGATGTGGTGCCGTTTGCCCTTGGAGGAGTGAGGGGTGCCTCGGCAACTCCGTGCGGATCCACTAGTGAAGTTGTGACTGGTAACGCAAGGGAGGAAAGAGATGGTGAATATATTATGGTCCATCGCGATGATGGCTTGGTGGAGTTGAAGAAGGGGAGCGAATCGGTAATGGTGAAGTTGGAATATTTTGATGGAGTTGAGGATTTGTATAAGCGAAGAGTACTTTATATCCTTTGAATTCACCCCAGCACGTTTGTAGATCTTGGGGCTCTTTATCCTTTTAGCAGGCAGTATGTTTTGCGTGAGTTTGGCATGTATTTGGAATTTTTGGATCATAAAAAGTTATCTACAGCCCGTGCTGAAGATTTGGAGTTCCTTCACAAGAAGTTGACATCGTTGAAGAATGACGGATTAGAAGTAAAGTGGCTGTTTGACCGAAACGAGCATTTAGTGGCTCAGCTAGAGGCGGTTAGGTGGTGCGATAAGGTGGAGCAGTTGAGAACCTCTTTAAAAATTGCTACGGGCACCGTGGCACATTTGGAGGGGGTATTTCGACAAGTGGAGTAGAAGCTTGGAGAGGCCAAAGCTCTTGTAGCTAGTTTGAACGATGATGAGGCTTTTTGTGTGGAGAAACTTAATGCGGTATCCGAATTGGCTATTTCAAAGTTTGATCTTGATGGGTCGGCAAGGCAAGGCTTGAGTGGCTGAAATCGTGAACATGGAGCTATGCATTTGTCTTGTTTTCTCCTTCCTTTCTTTTATGCTAGTTGAAGTAGTCGAATAATGTACCACATTTAGTACTATATGTTTTTCCTACTTTGTTCACTTGTTGTTATTTTAGCACTTCCGAAGCACCCTCTCTCTCTTTCCTTTGTTTTTTTTTTTTTTGACTAAACTTTTTAGGAAAGAAACAAGAAAAGAGAGAGGAAAAGAATGTATGAATAATTGCTAAGCTGATGGTTTGGACAAATATGGATGAATAGAAAGCGTTCTTTTTTTTTGAAAAAAAAAAATTATAGCAACGTCCCTGCTTGTACAAAAAGGAAGAAAATGATAACGTCAGTTTCTAAAAAAAAAAAATGTTGGTGTGCTGCTTTTATTTTAACGCTGATAGCTATGCCCCATTATTCTTCCAACGCGTGCCCCATGGGTGAGAGTATGAGGTGGTGCCTCTGATTAGGCAAGGTGTATGAATCCCAGCGTGTGAGAGTATTGTGAGACAATGACTCTTTTCGGCGAATAGTTATGAGCTCAGATTGGGTAGTCTATAACGCCTCCGATTAGGCTAGGCCTATGACTCCAAATGGGTAAGAGCATTGTAAGACAATTGCTCTTTCGGAAGTGAGAGCATTGTGAGACAATTGCTCTCTTCGGAGGGAGAATGATTGGAGCTTAGGTTGGGTAGCGTGTATCGCCTCTGATTAGGCTAGGTGTATAGCTTCATAGAGGTGAGAGCATTGTGAGACAATTGCTCCCTTCGACGAACAATGGTAGAATAATAATGTCTTTCAATTAGGAGATATTGGAATCCGAAAACGCATTTTATTTTTTATTACATTCGACATACCAATACTTGCATCTCGTATTGATAGGCGCCCAATAGAGTACAATTAAGTTGGTCGTGGTTCCATAAGAATCATATTCCTCTTAATGAGTTTGGAGTTTGGGGGTCTATGATGGCTGAGCTATCGAACCCCACATATGAAATCACTTGGTTGGTAGGTTCTCCTCCAACCCAAGTGTTAGAAATGATCACTAGGTCTGGTTGGTGTAGTGTGACTGTGTCTAGGAAAAGTCGATAGAAGTTCCTGCTCTGAGCTCCATTGTGATGAAGCCTGGTTCCAGGCCTCCATTCGGGTCGACCGCCTGGAAAGTTGTGATGGAGAAACGGTAAGATGGTTGGTGGGATATCATCGTTTGGCTACCTACTATGCGCAGATGATCAACACCAACGGTCGATACGACCTCAGCTCGTTGTATATGATAGAGCAATATGAGTTCTTCATCGTGGAGGAGTCTATGGTTGTGTAGCGGGAGGTCATCCCGTGTTCATCAAATTTGGAGAGACGGGAGTGGAAGAGAGTCCCATGCTCGTCGGATGCCTTTAGTGATCCCGCCTGAGTCAAATTCGATTCTTTGAAAGTGTTCGTTCACCAAGTCTTGGGGGACTCGTCCCCTTGCAAACCATCCTGGTGGTGATGGTATTCACTCTCTGAGGAGAAGGAATGGCACATCGCCAATACTTGGGAGGTGCCTGAATTTGTTGTTGTATCGCCAAATTGGCGAGTTATGCCCTGCTTGGGTTGGTCGGGGTGAACGGAGGATCCGGGTAAGTTGGGACCGGTTACTCATGGTTCTTTTGTTGGAAAAAAAAAGTTTGAAGGGAAAGATTGGGCTAATGAAGTGTGTTTGTGGTCCTTTCCTCTTATGGAGTGGTGGAGCATGGTTTTTAAAGGGGGTTTGTGAAAGACTTTTGATATGGACAAATCGAAGTTGATGCAACGTGGGATGATAGTTCATAGCAGAAGTATAAGACTTATTATGACTCAGCTACGCATGGCATCTAACATCATGACTTCGGAGATGTTAAGGATTGTGGTTGGAGGGAGTGAAGTAGCAATCCTAGTATTGTCTATACCTAAGATTCAGATTCGTGAATCTGTCTGATTCAGATTAGTGATCTTTTCAGAGATTTTTAGGGTGAAGTGGAAATGACAACTCGCATTCATGATTCTGACTCATGAATCCGATTAGTGAGCCTTCGGAGATTCTAAGGAGGGGAGATGACAACTCAGATTTCTACCATGCGAATCTCATTTAGGACTCTTGAGGGGTAGGGGATGTGACAATTCATAATGCCAATTCGTACTTGTACTTTGGAAAGTAAATGGAGATTGTAGCAAGAATCTGAAAATTTCATTCACTTGCTTGTGAACTACATTGCATTCTTTGAATCGAACTTCTTAGTTACTTAAAACGAAAACTTTTTTTTTTTTTTGTGTTACATTGGGCAACTACTAAGGGTGGTATGCTTTCAACCACCTTGAGTTGATTGGCGCCATGGTGGTTTCAGAGTTGAGCCTAGAGATGCGGTAGTAGCCATTAGCATTTGCTTCTTTTACTAGGAAGGGACCCTCCCATTTTACTGCAAACTTTGAAGCGAAAACTCCCCTCATGACATGAGGAGCGGCTTTGAAAACTAGGTCATCTGCCGCGAATTGCCTTGGTTTGACTAAGGCATCATAAGCTCTAGCTGTCCGTCGCTGATAAACTCGTTGATTGGTGTGGGCGCGATCTCTTCTTTCATCGGTTCATCAAAGGCTTCCAACTCGCTTGGCCTCGCATGGTGGAGCACTTCACTTCGGAGGGCCATTCTTGCTAAGGGTACTGCTATATCCAGTGGTAAGACTACCTCAGTACCATACACCAGGGAAAATGGGGTCATCTGGATGGGTCTTCTTTTGAAGGTGCGATATGCCCATAAGGCCATAGGTAAGGCACGGGGCCAACCTTGTTGATGGTCTTCAAGTGTGTGGCTGAGTATCTTCAAGAGAGTTTTGTTGGTTGCCTCAACTTGCCCATTGCCTTGGGGGTAATATGCCGTGGACTTATGGTAAGTGATGTCGTAGGAGGCAAGGAGTTGTCCCACTTTGCCATTGACGAATGGTGTGCTATTGTCCGAGAGGATGGTTTTTGGGATTCCAAATTAGCATATGATGTATTCTCGAATGAAGTTCGAGACTGCCGCTCCAGTTGCCCTTCGGAGAAGGATGGGTTCCACCCATTTAGTATAGAGCTCTGTTGCTGTGATTATCCAGATGTGCCCCCTTGAAGCTGGGTTGGTAGGGCCAATCAAATCCATACCCCATGTGTGAAATGGCCATGGGGTTCCAATAGCTCGGAGATCGACGGCGGGCGAGTGGATCATCATATTGCCATGGACTTGGCATGCTTGGCATCTTCTTACATGACCCTTTGCATCTGCTTCCATTGTGGGCCAATAATATCCTACGTGAAGTAGGTGTTGGTATAATTTGGAGCCTCCCTAGGGCTCGTCTTTGTGGCCGTTTTCTATGGTTGTTTGAATGTCTGAGCCTGCCAAGCATTTGAGTGGTTTGCCTTTGAAGCTTTGTCGATAAAACTCTTGGTTATGGAGGAAAAAATTAGGAGCCCTCTTTTTTATTATTGCTTCATTTGTCCGATCGGGAGGTAGAGTGCCTTCGGAGAGGAAGTCGATGTAGGGTTTTCTCTAGTCGGTGTAAACCCCAATGAAGTTGCATTATGCTTTGGAGGGGTTTTCTCGGCACTTGAGGCATTGGCTTTGTAGTTCAGTGGCTTCTTTGGACATGTCGGGCTAATAGTATCCTTGTCGTTGGAGTCTTCGGTAAAGGCTCACGTCTTCCATTCCGCATGACCGTTCATGTACCTCTTTGATTTTAACTTTTGCCTCCTCTGTCCCCACGAATCGAGCTAGAAGTCCTCTAGATCCTCTAAAGTATAGAACCCCTTGGTAGATAGTGAAATGCTTCAACTTGTTGAGGGTGGCGGCTCCAAAGGGATTTTTAAGCTCATTAGCGATGGGGGTCTCCCAATCTTGGGTTTCTAGCTCGGGGAAAATTTCAACCACGGAGCAAGGCATGCTTCTTTTAATGATCTCGATCTTTGTTGGTTGTTCAAAAACTTCCACTTTGGAGGCTAGGGTGGCCAAGGCATCTGGGTGCCGATTCTCCGAGTGAGGGGCATGCTACCATCTGAGGGTGTCAAATCTATTGGTCCTATAGGAGGCCAAAGGAGGTTCCCTGATGGCATATTCATCGTTTGTTTGTCTTATGACCAACTTGGAGTCTCCTTTGATGCAAATGAGGGTTATGCCACAATTCAGGGCGGCGAGAAGGCTGAGGATGAGTGCTTCATATTCTGCTTCGTTATTGGAGCAACTGAAATCTAGTTTGTAGGAGAGATTGATCTTTCCTCCGCTTGGAGCTGTTAAGACTATTTTCGCGCCTCCACCTCTGGTTGTAGATGAACCATCAAAACTTAGGCTCCACTCTCCCACCTCCGCTTGTGCTGCTTGAAATTCGTCTCCTGGGAGTTCTTCCGAGGGGGGCTCGTAATGGCCACTAGGGAAATGAGCCAGGAGATCCACTAGGGCTTGGCTCTTCACGGCTCTAGGAGCTTTGCAGATAATTTCATATTCAACTAATGATAACAACCATCGAGCTGGCCTTCTTGCTAGAGCTGGTCGAGTCAGGAGGTATCTGATTGGGTCACATTTTGTGATAAGGTGGAGGGTAAAGGAGACGAGATAATGACGAAACTTTTGAGCTGCGAATATAAGGGCGAGGCAATGGCATTCAATTGGGGAGTAACGTGCTTCTGGCCCTTGTATCACTCTACTGATGTAGTAGACTTGCTTCTCAGATCCGTCTACTTCTTGTGCCAATAAGGCTCTACGGGTGGAGGTGATGTACAGTAGGAGGAGTTTTCCTTGTTGAGGAGGGGTTACGGTCAAAGGCGACGTTGAGGCCGATTTCACAGCCTCAAAAGCCTTCTGGTGCTCTTCCTTCCAGATGAATTTGGCATCCTACTTGATCAAGGAGCTAAAGGGTTGCATGATTTTTGCCATGGCTAGAATGAACCTTCTTAAGTAAGATGTTCGCCTGAGGAATGTCCGAACTTCGTCTATGTTGATTGGGTGCGGCATTTCTTTGATAGCCATGATTTTGGCAGGGTATGGATCAACCCCATGGCGATGGACCACGTAGTCGAGGAACTTGCCTACCGTGACTTCGATGCGCATTTTAGCGGGTTCATCTGGAGTCGATATCTTCTGCATCTTACGAAGACTCTCTGCAGATCCTTTCGATGAGTTCCCTCCTCCTTTGATTTGACCACTAAGTCATCGATGTACAATTTAAGAATTTTGTGGAACATGTCATGAAAGATGGCGGTCATGGCTCTCTGATAGGTGGCTCCAGCATTCTTTAGACCGAACGGCATGACGGTGTAGAAGAAATTATCGTTTGGAGTGCGGAAAGAAGTCCTGGAGGCATCCTTTGGGGCCATGGTGATTTGGATATATCTACTGAAGCCATCCATAAATGAGAACATATGGGTTGTGTTTGGTTTGGGTTTTGAGTTTTGGTTTTTGTAATGATTAGAGGGAGAAGTAGGGATAATAATTGAAAAATAGGTATTAATGATTGGAGAGAGATAGAGAGAAAAATAAAAATAATATTTAAAAATAGGGGTAATAATTGAATAATAATTGAGAAAACCGGTTCTTGAAAACCAAAACGAACAAGGCCCATGGTGGCCTGCAACGGAATCAACCAAAGTATCAATGCTAGGGAGAGGGAATTCATCTTTTGGGGAGGATCTATTCAAGTCTCTGAAATCCACGCAGACGCGGATTTGCCCATTCTTCTTTACAACTGGGACGATGCTGGAGAGCCACAAGGGGTGTTGCACAGGTTTAATAAACCCTGCTTTAAGGAGCTTTACCACTTCGTCCTTGATTTTTAGCTCCACATCTGGCTTGTAGAATCGAACGCCTTGCTTCACTGGTCGAGCAAATGGGACGATGTTAAGTCGGTGTGTAGTGACAATAGGATCCAGCCCTGGCATCTCCTTATAGTTCCAGACGAAGACATCTTCGTACTCCCGAATGAGTTTAAGGAGGTAGCTCATTTCTCCTTCTTGGAGGTCCTTGCAAATGAAAATTGGTCTCGGCGGTTTGCCCGCTGGGGCTAGGTTGACTTTGAGTAGCTTTTACTTTTGAGGGCGAGGTCCATCTTGGAGACATTCCGGTGTCGGCTTAACTTCTTGAAGGACTATGGGGGTTTGGCTTGGTGCGGGTGCCTCCAGACTAGCTTTTTTTTCCCCCTCTTTTTAGTCTTCTTTATCAAACTTTTGTTTGGTGGTTGCCGATGGGTGGACTTGGAAAGGGAGCAACACTGAGCTAGAAACTCTGCAAAGTCTTCCATTGCGTCCTCCCTTATTTCATAGATCTCATGAGCTGGTGGGGAGCCAGCTTCCCGCGACAAGGAGACTGGCTCTGCGTGCCTTCATAAACGGTAGACCTCTTTACTGTCTGGCCTTACGTACTTAGTTACTTTCAGTGGGTCAGTATCCAAGGACATGACCCCTGTTTCGTCTATTATCCGTTTCTTGTTGGAGCTGCCACTTGTGGAAGCATAGTCCTCCTTCGAGATGTCACTCCACTTGGGCATGGGAATTCCCCGGGGGGAACAGGAGATTCATCTTCGTTCACATCGTCGTAAAAGATGGCGTTGGCCATGTGAGATTCGTCGGGCTTGAAAGGTTTCTATGAGTCGATGATGGTGACAAGCCCATTTTGGTAAATAGCTTTCATGCATTGGTGGTATGTGGAGGGGACGACTACATATCGGTGCATCCATGTTCTTCCGAGGAGTGCCTGGTAAGAGGTTTCAGAGTCAATCACGTGGAACTTTTCTGCGGAGCGTATTTGCCCCACGACCAAATCCACTTGAACGAAACCCATAGTCTGTTGGCTATGGTTACCAAACCCCAAACTGGTGATGGGTTGCTTCACCAAGTGGTTGGCAGGGATCCCTGTTGCTTTGAAAGTAGAGTAAGGGAGGATGTTGAGGGAAGCTCCACCATCAATGAAGCCTCTTTGAAATTCGACTCCATTGATGAATACAGGAACATACAGAGGTTGGTTATGAGGGAATTGGAGTTGGCGATCTGCTCCTGTGAATGTGATGGGGAGGGAGGTATCGCGGAAGAGCTTTCGTACAGACCCGGACAGTCCCATGCATTGTTCTCCGCACTCCTCCGCTACGCGGAGTATAGCCTTTGTTGCTTCAAATCTAGTCTATTCTCCAAACCTAAACTAGTCAAAGAGCCATTTGAACTTGGTGGAGTGCTAGAGAGTCTTAGCTCGTCGATCTTCAAAACTTGTTTTGTCTGTTTCTTCAATGCTAAGATTGGCTATGTCACATGCAGCGACCTCTTCAAGCTCGTCATGATGGGAGATCATCATGGCTAAGCCCCCGCCTGACGGTTGCCACCTTTTGTGTGTGACCATCATGGCTGCTTTGCCATTGTCTTTGTGAGTAGGGAGTGGGTTTTGGAAGATGTCTTTACACACGGGGAGCTCAACTGAATTGTCCGTCACGAACTTTTGAAAAAATGATCGGAGGCCCCAATAGTCTTTCGTGCTATGGCGGACCATTCTGTGGAAAATGCAATAGTCCGGATAGCTCATGTCTTTTTGGGAAGGCTCCCTAGTCACATTAGGAAGGACCACCTTCCCGTCTTGTACCCAAGCATTCAAAAATGCATGGGCATCCACGGGAGTCACTGGCAGAGGTCGAGGCTCGTTGAACTTTGGGCGTTTGAATTATTCTTGGCGGCTTCTGTGGGATGGACCAAAGGCAGCATAGACCACCCGCTTCGACTCCCGATCGGCTCGATGGGGGGTGGGCTTCCATGAGGAAGGTTGGTAACATGGTGGTTGTGGTGGACGCTCACGAAGTGGAGGATCCATTGTTTCGCTCAGGCTTCGAGCGGCCTCGTGCATTGCTGAGAAATTCGAGAAGTTATGGGTGACCAAGTGGGGCTTGAAAGCTGGTTGCATTCCTTCCACGCACATTTTTGTCAGGTTATCTGTAAGGACCAAGTTCCTGAGTTCTTTGCTTTGGCAATTTCGTTTGACAAAACACACACTTACATCAAGTTGTAATTTTATTTTTTAGAGTGTCTGTTCAGGTGTGGAAATTGCTTGACCGAAATCCTATACCTAATTAAATGGGTTGCCCCAAGCGTAGGGCGGAGACCAGTGTAGCACAATAACCGGTAAGACCGGAATCGAATCCACAGAGAAGGCGAAGGGTGCTTACTAAGTACTCGGGTTGCTAGTTTAAACACGGCTCTTAGGTAGCCACCCTTGTGATTTGATTGGTGAAATTATCTAAACTAAGTGAATTTGATTGTTACTTAAATTAATTAAAAGGAAGTACGGTCGTAGGGGTCATAACACAAGTGACCAGGTCCAGACAGTTCAGCTCTGTTTAGTGTTCTGGAAACGTTTGATTTTAGAGAGAAAAAGGTACCCCGAAAGATGCGAATCCTCGAGGTCGCCGTTTACCCATATACAGCGGAGAACACGTTTTGGTCCCCCGTTCCCCGCGTTACATGGGCTCCGACAATGCTCGGACACGTCTGACGGAAGCTCTTTAATAACCTAAAATTGCTTTTTTCTTGGTTAATTTAGAAAATAGGAGCAGAACAGATCCGAGCCTGGCCACGGTGTGTTAATCACCCCGCGACCATACTTATGAAACTACTCACACATAGTAACTGAAACAACTAACAAGATTTCGAAATTAAACATGCTGAATGTTGATTGAAACGAAGATCCAAAAGTAAAACGCGGACAAACTCCCGCGAAATAAGAGTTAATGAAAATAAACAAGGAATACCCGAAGCAATAAGCAAATCTGTGAACAAAACTTCAAAACTTCGATGGAAAAGCCTCCGGAAAATCGAATCTCCAAAAGGGAAGAACGGCTACTACTTGGGAGGAAAAAAAAAAAATTGTTCGAACCCTAATTCGGCCTAAAATCGGGGTATTTAACCCTTCCCGAAGTCAAACTACGTGGCAAAGTCAACTGGCTGTATAAAACCCTCGGTATCGATACAGGAGAAGTCTTGTATCGATACCCAGACGTTCTGTTCCCAAATTGGCACACGGGTATCGATAAAGGACAATCCCTGTATCGATACCGGTGCCTCTAAGTTGACTTTTCAGCTTTTTGGTCGTCCTTGCTTGGGTCCCACCGGTTCCCAACATGCCCGACCGCCATGTGTCCACTTTATGCGTTCTTTTTCGACCTGTTCCCTACAAGACAAACAAAGACAAGAAAAACCAAGGACAACACCGCATCAAGTGGAAAATGGAATAAAACCACGCCTCTAATGCGCTAATTCGCCCTACTTAGGCGTTTATATCTATGACATTGCGCGCCTATCAGAAATGAATCATCTCTTTATGTAATGGTTAAGAGTGCGATAGTATGTATTTTAGTGGTGAGTTGAGTAGGTTATTTTACTAGTTCAGAAGTTGCTCAAGACTTGCTCGAGCAACATGTCCAGCAACTCTTCTGCCAAGAATAACTCCAGGACTTGCTCGAGCAACCTGTCGAGCAAGTTGGGCGCGGACAACTATCTATAAATACCGATGTGCTAGGGTTTTTTCATTATCTCTCATAACATATAGCAGCCGACTTTTTGGAAGAAAAGAGAGAGAAGTTCTTTGATCTTTTGAGTGATTACCTTGGAGCTTCAATGCAATCGAACGATTGTACAACTACATGATGATCTCCAATAAGTTCTCTACAATCTAGAAGTGATTTCTAAGGAATACTTTTGGTGGGATTCCGAAAGTATCCAAGCAAGGCTTGTGCGATTCAAGGCATTGGCGATCAAGATCACTGGGTGCGGTGTACGTGTGACTCGGCAAGTGATACTTAGAACGTTGGGAGGAATTACATCGTTTGGATAGGTATATCTATAACTGCACAATGAGTATAGTGGTTTTGATTCCTTCCCGTGGTTTTTTACCCGTTTAGGGTTTTCCACGTATATCTCTGTGTTGTGGGATTTGACTGCTTGCGTTAATTTCTGCTAGTAGTATTTAATAGTGATTCGCATTCATACTGCTAGGGTTCTAACATATTTTTAAGGAACCTTGTTTTTTCATTCTCTCCAACACCAGATCTTGGAGGTCAACTGACAGTTCACGTAATCGGCGAACATAGGCGTTAAGATCTTCATAAGGCTTTTGGGTGACCTTCATTAGCTAGAGAGTGGTGAGCCATTCTTCCACATAGAAATTTTTTGAGTAGAACTTCCTCACCATGTCCTCCCAGGCGAGGACTGAGTCAGCTTGGAGGTTAGTGTACCATGAACAAGCCTTATCTGTCAAAGACTTTGAAAACTCGCGGAGCCTTAGGTTACGATCTCCGCTATGGATACCCAAGCTATCCACAAATCTGGTCATGTGTTCTTTGGCATTCCCTTTTCGTCCGTTGAAACGGACAAATTTAGGTACGGTGTAACCTTCTGGGTAGGGTAGGCTTGTGATGGTAGATGGGTACGGAGGGCGCAAATCAACATCGGGAATAGAAGTGGAAGGGTTCTTTTCAGATTGGATAATAGCTTTGACTTGCTCTATGGTGATGGGGGATGGGCTTGCCACTAGTTGGGTAATAGTGGCCGAGCCCATTCCTACGGAAGCATCTTTCTGAACAGGGACTTCCGTGTTGGTACGAACGTCCCCTAGCGGTGGATCTTGGTCATTTCCCGCGGTTTGGTTTGTAGGGATGCCATTTTAAGAGCCGTTGGGCCGAGGTGTGTTTGTTCCAGCTTGAGATGGTGTTTTTTTGTAGTGCAAGCATGGCCTCCATATGGAGGTTTTGGGCTTGTTGCATGTTAGTTTGGACTTGTTGCATGTTGGTAAGGGTTTCCGTCACCGCCTTTAGTTGTGTGACGATGGCAGCTTGTGGGATTTGCTGTATTTCTTCTAGAACGTGATCCGAGGAGGCCTCCGTCACCTCCACGCTAGTCTGCCCTAATGTTGTTGGTTTCTTTGGAGGCATTGTGGCGCGTACCACTCTTCCCCAATAGAGTATAATGTGGGTGTAAGGTGTGGGAAGAGTACTTGAGGTATATGGTAGGTGCTACAATGATGCTCACGACCACCGGAGGTGGATGAGAAGAGAGCTTAGGGCAGTCTTAGAGAGAGAGAGAGAGAGAGAGAGAGAGAGAGAGAGATGGCAGTATGGAGTGGGAGTGGTAGGTGTGTATTGAATGTCTGTCTTGAATGCTTCGCAAACTCTTGTTTATATAAGAGTCTTGAGGTCTTGGAGGGCAATGAAGCATATCTCCCTCATTAATGCATATTGGAGTGCAATTGAGTGCAGTTTCTCTTTGAATACTATGATCAAAACTGTGATTCTTATGATCAGACTCTCAGAGGTACAGTTAGGTGATATATGGATGCCTATATCATGGCTAGTAGGTAGGTATAATACATGCTTCTTATATTGGCGTATCATGCGGGATGTTGCAAAGATTTCCTGTCAGATGTCGATGACGTAGGCGAGTCCCTCTCTCTCTGTGACTGGTCATGGAGCTCACCTCGTGAATGTGGGTTTTGACAATCCCTTCGCTCTATCTGCCAAGCCTATACCTCCTTAGGTCCCAAGCAGGTACCCAGGCCCTACTCCCGACCTAGGGTCTTATACAGAGTCGCCAGGCTCACGAGAGCCGAATTAAGTTAAGTCTATAAAGGTGAGAGATGTCTCAGAGAGGTACCTCGGAGGGCACCTTGGAGGAGGTGCTGTGGAGGAGGTGCTTCAGATGGGCATCCGGAGAGATATTACGGAGGAGGGGTATTCCGGATACCCACAACGAAAAACAAAAGTGATTTTAGCAACATTGCTAAAACTCATTTTTCATGGAATTTCTCACTTTAACAAATGAAAAGCTTGGCCATAATATCTCCTTCTCCTCTCCAAAAATATACTCCCTCCGTCCCTAAACTTTTGACCTTTTTGGAATTGCGTGCCATTTTAAATTGCTTATATCTTTTTTATTTATAACGTTTTATGTGATTTTGAAAACTTTGTTTAATAGAACTAATTAAAATCATCAAACAAGATCCATATTTATAACGTTTTATGTGATTTTGAAAACTTTGTTTAATAGAACTAATTAAAATCTATCAAACAAGATCCATATTGCATATTTTTTTACATTTACATTAAAAGATATAGACATTTGAAAATGACACACTGTCCAAAAAGTGTCAAAAGTTTAGGGACGAAGGAAGTATTGTTGTAACAAAGGAGCCCTAACAGAGTATGATTTTCTATGCAATTAATCATGGTAATCAATATTTCAAAAAAAAAAAAAATTCATGGTATTCAAGACATTTACACGCGCCCTTATTAGAGTGGGAATTGGTAGGAAGGGAGTGGAGAGAAAGAGAGAGAGAGGGATAGGCGAAATGAATGAGAGGTGTCATGTGACTTTAGGCTTTTCTCTCTCCCCCTAACATTACAATAACTAGAGAACAAAAGTCTTTTACAATCGCACACTCTCTCTCCAAACTATAGTTAGCTAATGTGATTATTGGAGAGAGAGAGAGAAGGAAGACGAGAGAGAGGGAGAGGCAGAGAGGAACCCACCTCAGTTTCGCTTTCTAGACGCGGAGAGAGAAAGAGAAAGCGAAAGAAGGGGATAAAAGAAGCTCAGAGAAGAAGCAGCAGCAGAAGCAGAAACAGAAGCTGAAGCAGAAGAAGCGATGAGAAGATTATTATGGTGGTGATCGTAATGATGATGACACAGAAAGGTACTCGGCAGCAACAACAGAATACACCGACAAGCAAGATTTACTCCAGCAGCATATAGAGATAGAGACGCTGCAAGAGGTGTCGTTATTGCGTTTTTCCTCTCTCTCTCTCCCCCTTCTGTTTTTATCACTGGCCATAGAAGAAGCTCAGTAGTCCCCCACCTCTATCTCTCTTTCTCTCTCCACTTTACTTTTTCCCCCATCAGTAAACCCCAACTGAGATAGATACAGTAGTATAGTAAGTTATATAGCGCCATCAAAACCCCGAACACTCTCTGCATCAATATCCCTTATTACATCTATGCATATACATATGTATATATGTAGAGAGAGAGAGAGTTTACGTTTCATGATTTCATCCATCCCACGAGATCTCTCTCTCTCTCTCTCTCTAAAAATCTCTCTGCCGAAAGAAATTCAAAATACCCGACCAGCATAGATAGAATGATTTCTCTCATAATTTTCAGTTCTATTGTTGGTTGTGTTAGAAATAATGTAGTGCTACATGTATGTACTACTGTTACTTTGGTCTTATGTTTGTATTTGTTTTGTTTTTGCAGAGATACTATTATTTAAGAAAAATTAGCAGCAGCAGTTGTGGCTACCACAAGGAGGCTCCCGTCGGATTCGGGCGCATTCGCAGACTGGGTAGCCTCCTCCTCCACCGGCGTCCGACCCACTGATCAAGACCTCTCCCTCGGATTCAATTCCCCCGCCCCGGGACCCACCGCGTCCGGGGGCGGGGGAGGAATGTGGCCTCCATCCACCGCCGCCCGCCAAATCAACTACGCCCTCCCTCCGGATATGAACATGGTCGGCCACCTCCGCGACGTCTTTGTGGTGGCCCCGGCCTCCTCCTTCCACCACCACCACCACCACGACACCCACTCCGACCCGAACGCCCAATTAGGTGTCGGGGTTGGCGTGATCCCACTCCTCAACATGGGAGGAGGAGTCGACCAGGACGATTATTACAGCAACAACAGCAGCAGCAGAGGAAGAAACAGCAACGCCAATACCACCGGTAATATGCATCAGTTTTGGCAGCAGGCGGCCGCCCCACAATCTCAAAACTACATGAAGAAACCGATGTTGATTGACCAAAATACCCCTCAGAATCTACTCCAAGGTGGCATCGGTGGTGGCGGTAGCGGAGGAGGGGGGTCGAGCTCGACGGCCACGTGTCAGGACTGCGGCAACCAGGCGAAGAAAGACTGTAGCCATAGGAGGTGTAGGACGTGTTGTAAGAGTAGAGGTTTTGATTGTGCTACGCACGTGAAGAGCACGTGGGTGCCGGCGGCGAGGAGGAGGGAGCGGCAGCTTATGGCGGCGGCTAGCGGGGGCCCCACTGCGGGGTCGTCCGGTTCCACTTCTGGGAGTAAGAAACCTAGACTCATTGCTTCGCAAACTACCACCAATTCGCATACTTCGGCTTCTAATACTCCTCCCAGAAGCTTTGATACCAGTTCTAGTCACCAAGGTTAAGTTGCATCTCTCTCTCTCTCTCTCTCTCTCTAGAAATATACGTATATCTTGGAGAACAATTGTTATTTTCATTTTGGTGAATTTTATGAGCTAGTAAAAGTTATGATTTGTGAGCATTATTCATATGTATGAAATGTGTGGAGAATGTGTTACTTGTACTTGGAAATGTCTCTTCCTAATCTTTATGCACCAAGAAAATGGTTGTACGGGCGTTTCAGTGTATTTTCGGTCGGTCGGTCGGTCATTGGATAAGCCTAAAATATTTAGGATTCATTTGATATTCTTACGTGGTTCAATGATCCGAAAGTGTATTGGAATACTGGTACATTCATTGTTCCCTACGGAGGATTCGAACTCTGTAACATTTCTGACAGGAGAAGTCATAATAGTAATGGATTTTAAAGTTTGAAATGTGTGACTATTGATTTTTTTTTATTTTAAAAGTAGTCTGTTTTGACTCGTGGATTTGTTAGAGAGAATTTTGTAAGAAAAAGTTTGTTTTTACTATTATTGCATTTGGAAATTTAGTTGTGGGGTAAGGTCGAATTATTTAGTTTTGATGTACAGATGCAAGTTTTAAAGAGGGATTACCAAGCCAAGTCCGAGCCCCGGCTGTGTTCAAGTGTGTCCGAGTCACCGCGGTGGACGAAGGAGACGATGAATACGCATATCAAGCTGTGGTTAAAATTGGTGGTCATGTTTTCAAGGGGTTTCTATATGATCAAGGTGTTGAAGGAAGAGAAGAGTTCCCCAATATTTCCGAGCTGCATTTGGGGGGCGGCGGCGGTGGCGGGAGGAATGGAGCTTCGTCATCATCTCCAATCATCGATGCCGATGTATATGCGGCTTCCGGCGGTGGAATGCTTGGAGCTTCTGCCTATGGTAACCAAATAAACTGATTTAAGTATTTTCTTTATAGGGTTTAATGGCCTTGTTGCTAGAAGGCTCCTAATTAAGGAACTTACATTAATGTCTAATTAATTAAATTCCGGTTCACTAATTATCAGTTGGGTTGTGTCTAATTTTCCTTCTAGCAATGTGTTTCATCAATTCCCATGTGTCTTTCGTTGATATGCATATGGAATTTGTTCGCGAGTGTCGTAGTTACTACTTTAACGTGCTTAAATTAGTTGTACATCGGTGTAGATGTGTCGTGTGAAGGATGTGTATTTTATTTTGAGCTTTGTTGAACCAACGTTGTTAGGTTTTGACGAGATCCTAATTCCTCACATCAATCTGCCTATATTGGAGAAAATCAATTTTTTTTAATTATTTTTTTAATTTGGGGGTGGGGTGGTATATTTGCTTAAATAAAAGACAAAGTCTGTGTGATTCATATTCAAAAATGCTATGGGTACACCAAAAATGCACCCCAAATGCACACCAAGTGAGTTGTGTGGTGGAGAGAAGTCCAACGTGGAGCCCACCCAAAAATATAAGTGGCTCCCCATTCGCCAAATCACCTGGTGTGCATTTGGGGTGCATTTTTGGGGTACCCATAGCATTGTTCGATTCATATTAGCTCTCTATAAACTTTGATGTGATAACACGTTTGTTTTTTGATATATTGTATTGAATTTGCTCCCTCTTTTAGGGGCTCTGGTTCCCTTATAATTTGCTTTGTGCTTCAACTGGAGCATTGTTTTATTTGAAGGTCAAATCTACAGTGTAAAGCATATCCTCGAGCCCTGTGGCACGAGCCTATCTTTATTGTGGCTGCCATTTTGTCTTGCATGTAGAAATTATTACCCCCTTTGATTTGACATTTTTCGTTCTGGTCATCAAAATTTGACATTTTTTGTTTTGATCATCAAAATGGATCCGGGTAGGTCTCGAAAAACAACACGGACAAGACCGGAGAGGATCCCATTCCTTACATGCTTTTTCTGTTTCTCCTTTCATTTGCTAACCAGGATAATAGTGTATTATTAGTTCTATGTTCTAACCATTGCTTGGTGAGTTTCATTGGCTTGGATTAGGTCGGTTTGATTTATCAACTAGAGGTGAATGAATTGGTGATTTCATCATTGTTGTGTTGCTTTAGACTTGGGTATCATTTATTGCCTGAAGGAGGAAAAGCATTTCATGGATGTCATTTTCATTCCACTTTATTGCTTACAGCATAATCTATCCATCCTATAATTTTGGTCTTTTACGGAAAGTCACGTCATTTTTTCGGACTAAAAAATGACTTTTGGACATAAGTTTTTAATTTTTCTTGCATCAATTCAATTCTTTATAATGGCATACTTGAATGCATTTTACTTTTTTATGCAAAAAAAAATTAAGTCTTTTCTTAAAAGAGTGACATTGTGGGGGGAAGTATTTGTTCTGTGGGCAACCATTCGGTTCCATGCATTCAATGAACACACTGCTTTGCTTTGGGAAGTGCACCATTCTCAAACTGTAATTCTATAAATAAATAATGTCCCACCCACCAAAATGACAGGCCAATAGTGTCCTTGAAATTATTTAACTCAATTATGGATGTTTTGATTTCAAAACATCATTTTGTACGAAAGCTTAAGTTAATGTGATCTTCCTTAATTATTAAATACTGTTTGAATGTTGCTTGTTTACACCCTTTTAACTGTTCATGGCCATTCTTGCTAGATTGTATGCCTCTTTTCTGAAACTTCCCTACATTTTATGTATGGATCTAATAATATATCCATTTTGGCCATACCCAATTGTCATTTTGCTCAAGATATGGATTTATTTTGGTTTATTTATGAGCTGCCAATATATAGATCACACAAGTAACCTATTTGGTGAAGTGAAAATATTTTTGAAGTTTCTTTCCTCACACATGCTTCTCCTAACGTTCACCGAAACATTATGGTAAGGAAAAGTTTGATTTAGAGGGAAAATATTTAGTATTTAATTCGGCTCCGGTGGGTTCTCTTAATCAAGCCACTGTCTGCATTTTTGTTGTCTTTTTAATTATATTTTATCCTCAAGAGATGGTACAATATTGTTTGTGTGCTGCTATTGTTGACTTATGTAGATTAAAAAAAAATATTCTTTCCTTAGATTATGGTTGCTAATGTTTTCTTTTTCCACCGCCCCCCAGTGTCCTTTGGTGAGTGTTTTTAAAATTCTATCCACGTAATTTCATAATTATAAATTTAACAGCTTGACACCATTGTCACCTGTTTAGCAAACAAAAACTGAAGCTCTACTTACATTATTTGTTTTGTAAGTGTTGCTTTTTACTTGAGATGCATTAGACACCTTTTTCTTGCTGTCATGAATGACACACCATATCCACTCCTGGCATTTATTTATTGCATTCCTATTTTTTTCAGACTCTAGCATGTGAATTTTGAAACACATCCATCCATCATGTCTATAATAGATAAAAGCACCAATATCCTTGTCTTGTGCTGCCTGCTTGATATTACTTGTTTTGCAATCAACTACAATCAATCTCTCTCTCTCTCTCTCTCTCTCTCTCTCACACACACACACACACACACACTAATGAGACATCAGGGGTGCTCAGGTTTTATGGAGTATGTTTAGGCTTTAGAGCACCTCCAGTGGTCTTGCAAGTTTCCAGAAATGCTTCTTACACACCCACATATTTGCGTGGGCTCCGCAGCCCCACACATTTGAGTGTATGTATAAGTGTGTAAAAAACACAGCTGGTTTGGAAATGCCAACCTTGTACTATGGCGTGGTACATTATGGCTGGATGTCTATTGTATGCACTCGAAATGCATTTAAAATCCGTATCATATGTACAAGAAATCATTACCTTCTTTCTACTCATCTTCTTCCTTTTCCTTAGTTATGGTCATGTTGTTTTGATTGTGTGTCGTGTCCCTTTTTGATGTACTCCATTTGAGTTATGTTAGCTTTGTGCTTTGGTTACCTCTTTCGGTTGGTGCCATACGAATTTCGCTTCTGGTTTGGAAGCCACATGTTTGGTCAGGTGGTCTCTATTAACTTTGATTTGATTGCGACTCGAGTTAGTAAAAGAATTTTTCTCGTAAGAATGTTATATTGTTTTGGACTTTGGTTTTCTTACTTTTGTCGATTTTTTTTCTATGATCACAAAATTCTTGATCTGAAATTCATGTTGGCTTAGTCCACCTATCTATGTTACACGCTAGATTGTTGTCATTCCTCTTATTGCCTCTTTCTTTCTAGATCATGGCAGAAACTCCTTTCGTGTCTAAGTTTGTTTTTTTTTCCAGATTCGAAACCAAGAAAGTAGTGTCTTGATGTTAAATTGTATAAACACACCTTGTGTTTCCAACTTTCCATGATTATGAATTCATGAGTACTTTTTTAGCCTATGCTTCAGGAAATAAGAGGTAAATAACTCTTACTTGTGCTCGTATACTTCCACACGTTTTTTCTCTTTATTAGGCCTCTTTTCTTGTTCCTTTACCGTTGTCGTTATTTTTTCCTACTGTTGTTGTTTCTTTGTCGTTTTTATTTGTGTTATCCATTTTTCCTCTTATTGTTGAAAAGAACATGCTTATATTTCATGTGATTAAACATCCCTCCAAATCTAGTTTGAGTATGAAAAGCCCCTTCACTTATTGCCAAATTATTTTGAATCCGATGCCTTATTGTGTTAATCCACCAAACGAGAGCTCAACTTTTAGATACTTTGGTCAAGTTTTTAAATTCCCTTTCTGAATGATTCCAACTTGAAGAACATGTTTATATTTGGAAACTTATTTAGCATTGTTTTCTTTCTTCTTCTTTGTCTACAATATCCATTTAATCTCTTAAGCTTGAAACAGCATGTTTACATTTTCTGAGTTCTATTTAGCTTGAAAGAACATGCTTATATTTCATGAGTTATGCATATAGTTGTTGTGGATGTTTATAGAGCACGAAGCTACTCTGCATTCATTCCTGTTTGGTGATATTCATGATCCCGTGAAATTGGCCACAAAATCTGTGATGCATGAAATAGAGTTTAACATGTATTTCGCTTTTCTGTGCTTTTATGTTGTTGAAGTGCATATGCGTGCGTGTGCGTTAGGGGCTAGAAAGCGGGCCATTGGTTCGACATTCAACCGTCTCTACAGCTTGAACTTTTCACTTTGTGCCATTTCACGTCAGTTTTATGTGATTACCGGTTGGTATTCTGTTGAATATCAATCCATTGTAAATCTGGTGTTTTGTCATTTCCTCTTCTTTAGGAAAATCACCTGGTGCTATGATTTAGTCTTACTAGCTAGGGATCATTTCATGGAACCAATTGATCAGGCATTTTGTTTTTTTTGTTTTTTGTTTTTTTTTTTTATTCCGTTTTCCGTGTGTTTGTCGCAGAATCCATCGGTACGGTTTGCTATTGTAGTTAAATTCTTTGTACTTCTCTCTTCATTTTGCATGAATTTTCTGATTATTTATGCTTCATTTGATGGTGGTTCTAGGCTATATGAAACCCTATTATTATTATTGCTTGAAGGCAGTTTATCTCGTCTTTTGTCTTGCCCGTTGGTGTTGATGATCCCGATATTCTGTAGTAGAACCACTTCTAGCCGGTATTATGCACTTGTTGCCAATTCATTGTAAATTCACCAAGTGTTAGTTTGATTATGTTCGTCGTCTAATTTAAAGTTGCATGTGGATGAGGTGAGTTGTGATTCTAGGGTTTAAGATCCTTCTTTGTGTTGTGAGAACTGTATGCTTTCTTTGATACCTTCAATCGATCGGACACTAGAGTTTCTTTCTTTCTCTCTTTTCTGGGTGATTTATTGAATGTCTTGTTCATGTTTGTCAGTGTTAAACTTCAATGATGAATGTGGAAACGGGTGATTCGGATAACTTTTTGTTGGACTAGATCTTTTAGTGGATGGATTACATATTCCGGATCACGTACTGAAACAACAATCTCCTACGATAAAGTGATACTACGAGGTTCGAGTATCACCCTTTTTTTCACGGTGCAAGAGCTTCGAGTCGTTCTTTAATGGCGGAGAAAGAAACCTAGTGAGAGTTTTCTAGAACTCAATAATTGATAATCTTATATGCATATCTATTATGAATATGCTATAGAGATGTTTTAGAAGTCTTATAATCCTAAGAGAATAGGATCACTTCAACTTCTTGTATCTGATCTCCAAGATAAGATAGGACTTTATAATAAATGGTCATTGGGTCATGCCCACATGAGCGACCTGATTTGGTCCCGAACCCGGTCCCAAATTCCAACAATAAGGGATGGTACTAAGATCCAATAGTGTTACTCTAGTTAGTTGGTGGGTTAATCTCTCACACAATTGATCATGATTCGATTTTTTGGATTAGGCCGCAAAGATGTAATTTTTTGTGAATTTCCTAGTCTCGGCATGGATAGTCTATTTTTGACCGGACTAGAAAAAAGATTAGTAGAGGTGTCTGAAAACTTGCCCTGACAATCCCTGACCGTCAAACCCAAAAATAAAGTCATGGTACTTGTGTGCTATGACACCATGGGGATTGACTCTCAAATTGAAATAGATCCAAGTGAGTTGGGCCTCACCTCCGTTTCGATTGAATATCCATTACATTAGGCCGTAAGCGTGAAAACCGGATGGCAAGGAAACGGATGAAAATTACATGTGGAGATGTCATTCATTCATACTTAGTTTGGGAGATTATGGTTAATTAATGTGTTAGCTCTAATGCTATTTTCGTACATGAGATCACTAATAAGCATGCGACGAGGTAAACAAAGAATCTACTACATCGGGTTCACGAAGAAAGACTAGATCATGACAATGATCCACACCGTTCATGTCCTAGATCTTGTTGAGAAGAATATCTTTGGGAAAAAAATCAGATTCATCAAACATCAAAATATGCACAAACTAATCCTGTCTTGTTTTATTAATTGGACGTTACTTTTTAGGGAAAAAAAAAAAAAAAAAAAACTACTTACTCTCCAATTTATGTAATAAAGAACAGTTAGTGCGTCTTTCCATGTCTTACCCATCTAATTTTTTACATTCATATTCTTATAAACAAGGTCTACAATATGAACCACTCGGATCATTATCATGAATCGTTTATATATAGCTAAATGAAGTCTTCGGAGGTATGGTGATGACGGGGTATGGAGGGGAGCAGCTCTCCGTCCTAAGGTGCATGGCATTGAGAAAATGGTCAGTTTTATCTTGTGGGGGTATAGAACATAATTAATTTGAGGTCCACGTGGCAATAAAACCAACGTTACTTTGAGTTTGGTTGAGAAATAAAAACTTAATCAATAGATATAAGTATCTTTTAAATGGAAGCATTTTGGAGGATCAAATGAAATTAAATTCTTCACCATAATGTTCTGTGAAGTTTCTAGTTTTGGGTAAAAGCTTCTCATTTTCCCAAGGAATAGATATCTGATTTGTTCCATTTTATGCTCAAGAAACCAAAAATAAAAAACATGAATCAATCCGAAGGGGACTAGAGATGCTTTTGTTTTGTATATTTTATTCATGTTTGAATAGAATCCTCTCCAGTATGGAGAATTACTGGACCTGTCCAGTTTCCCTTTCTGTGTTCAGCCCTCAGTGATGGACAAAGCTCATATCCAATTTTAACAGTCTGCGTGTTGTGTTCAGCCCTCAATGATGGCATATCCAGTTTTAACCCTCTGCGTGTGTTATAGTTTTGTTTTGCAGTTTAACAGCTCTCCATCTCACAGTCTGTTTTAAGGATAGATTTTTGTTGAGTGTATTTTGTCATGAAAGTGCCAAAGGGGGATATCGTAAGCTCCATAGGCCGAGCTCCTTCATTGTTGGCAATTTCATGTCAAACACACACATTTGCATGTATCCCATTTTATCGACTTGTTCTTTTTCTTTCACACTATCATAAAGTGTCTGTTTAAGTTGTGGCAAGGAATCTCAACTTATTGTTTTCAATTTTGATTGGTATTAATTAGTCAAGTTTTCGAAAGCTTTGGAATATGTTCTAAGGGGCAGCAGCAATTGTGCTCAAGCGAGTACTTGGGCGGTGTGCTTGTGACCTAGCTTTGTATCGTAGTAGCGTCGCCCCAAGCGTAGGACTAGGTCGTTGAGAGTATAACATCCTGGTAAAACCGGGGTCGATTTCCATAGGGACCAAATGGAACCGGCATGAGATTTGACTTGCAATGAGAATTTGGCGTTAAAATGGCCAACTTTTAAGTGGATTTGTTTGGTGGTTTCTCTCTCTACCTCTAAATGCTTGAAATTGAAGTTTTGCTACTAGTTAAAAGGGGTTCGGCCTAGGGGTTTAAACCACCCATAACATAGGCTGTTAACAGTTTCTCAATTAAGACACAAGTGGGATTCAAAGATAATTGATCCCCACCAGGAAGATATGGCATTGAAAACTGATTTTCTTCACAAATAAGGGGTTTGCAAATGGAAATAAACTCGGTCAAGCATTTCATCGAACACTTAGAGTGTCATGGTTCAAAGCACTGTGTGTGCCAAGTGTTTTATCTACACCTAATCAAAGAAGTTAACAACTCTAAATTTAGACCGAAAATAAACCCAACATTAAGCACAAGTTACAAAATACCATTAACGAACCTAAATCATGGGGGTGATAATCACCCCATGGCCAAACCTATACTACTACTTAGTCATGTTCCACCAAAGCATAACAAGAAGTAAGAAGGAAACATGAAACACGACTAAAAGAGAAATAAAACTAATGAAGAGTAAAACAACATTAATAAAACGAGAAATACCTTGAACTAAGAATTTAAGCCCCAAATCTTAGAGAGAAGTGGGAGTACACAAGTGTAAAATGAAAAGGGACGTAGAGAGAGAGAGAGAGAGAGAGAGAGAGAGAGAGTGAAATGTAAGATAACCCTAAAAATCTGGGGTTAGAGACCCTTTATAGGCCTCGAAAGTCGTGCAAAGTTATTACAAGAGTGCCACTGGAAATTTCTCAATCAAGCCAAAAAAGTTTGAAAATTTGCAGAAGATACCGGTAATGGATTTTTGGGCTACCGGTATCTACCATAAACTTTGCCTTCTGTTAAGGTACTACCAGTAGTGGCTTTTCTGGCTACCGGTATCTCCTGGGCAATCCTCCTTTGTTCCATTTGATCATCTCTTAGGTTTTAGTCCATCCGAGCCTTGTCTAGTACTTCGTTCTCTGCTCTCTGAGTTCAGTGATGGAGTGTCACGTGGCCTTGGATACTCGGGTACCCCTTTGGTGAAATCTTGGTGTTAAAACATGCCTTATTCTCTCAATTAGCCTGTAACTAACAAAAAAAACACCTATGCGCAATATCAATCATATAAAAACTGAAATATGCGTGCGTGTGTGACAAAAGGAGAGAGATAAGCCTCATTATTTACACTACTGGGGGCTTATTAGAGTGTCACTGGATGCAAGTCGCTCGAGAAAGATTCAAAGTTGCTCGAGCGAAAATTTTCACTTGGTCTATAAATATAACGAAATTAGGGTTCACATATGATCTTGAGCGGCCATCACTTCAAAAACTCTGTTTTTACACTTCCAATTTGACAGCTAAGGCTTATGTGTCTTGAACGATTGTAATGATCAATGAGATTTTTGTGCTAGTCGATCATCTTCAAGAGGTTTCATCTTATTTATTACCATTCAAACCATTGAAGCAAGTCCATTCAGGGGGTTCGAAAAGCATCTTTAGAAGTCTTGATGACTCAAGAATCGACGATCATGAAAGATTATGGCGAACGTGGATTCGACAAGTAGTTCTTAGGATTATACATAGACAAGAGTAAGAAAACTTGTAATCATACAATTGTTCTAGTGCATGATTCCTTCCCGTGATTTTACCCATTCAGGGGTCTTCCACATATATCGTTGCATTTATTGTTTGATTGTTTTCCGTTGTGCAATTGGTTTAGTTATCGGTTAGTGGGTTGATAATTAAAGGAGTTTAACATTGCAAATTTTATAAACCTAGGCGATCTAGGATTTTTCAACTAATGCACACACAAAAAATCTAGATATTTCACAAGGCTATTGTAAAAGCTAACTATTCAAGAGTAGGGCTGTCTAGCGGATCATCCGATCCGCCAATCCGAACCAATCCGAACCATCCGTTGATCCATCCGTAAATGTTCGGTTCGGTTCCGGATCGAGAATTTCTTATCTGGCGGTTCCGGATCCGGATCGGATCGGATCAGATCTGCTCGATCCGCTCAAGAACCCTTCTTTAATCTATCAAATCCGCCCGATCCGACCCAATCCGATCCGATCCGATCCGTGAATGGTCGGTTCGGTTCCGGATCTTAAAAACCATAATCCGCTCTGAGCGGATCGGATCGGATCCGTATCCGATCCGTGCGGATCCAATCCGTGGACACCCCTATTCAAGAGTTTCTAGAAATTAGATATTTGTATCTTATACAATCGTATCTTTCATCTTTGGACTTTGTCAATTGGGTTTGTTTGAGCTTTACTTTCTTATGCCAAAATACTACTGTAAATGTATATTATTCGTCAACAACATTAACTATAATGAGTATATAACAGTAACAAAATAAGCTTACATTTAAAAGAAAAAAAAATTAGGATGCAAAATTTCAAGTCTCGCCACTAAGGTCTGTCACATTAACACTTTATGTGTCTTAGTTATGGAAAGAAAAGAAAAACACGTAAAACACAATCTAAGTACGGTTCTTTCTTCTATTCAAACCCTACATTGAGGTTGAATTTTTATCAAATGATTTGAAGGCCGCCATATGTAACGACCCGCAACAGTTGAGCCTAACCACGTGGCTTAAAAGATTAATCTCAAGTTAGCAGTAGCTGGTGGGTGTTTCCTTGTATTTCAATTAAATTTCTCCTCACCCACCGATGTGGGATAAACTTGAGATATCATAATCTCCCCACCTTATGATGCAACGTCCCCGTTGCATTGGCCTAGTAACCTTTGCTCAGTGGCCATGGTGTGACACTTAGTTCTGCATAGAACTTTGCTCCTACTTCGGGATTCAAGAGGTGACCTCCACCATGTAGACTGGGGTTGTGCTTTGATACCAGCTGTAACAACCTGCCACCGCCTTACACACTATTGTCCACTTTCGCCGCCCAAGCTCCAAGGACTTCCCAGTAGGGTCACCCATCTTAGGATTGCTCCCAGGGCGAGCACACAGAACTGCAAAGTTCCAAGGAGTTTTGATGCCCGCACGGCTTTAGAAGGCTTTGTGCAAGTTAGGGCATAATCTATTCTTTTATATCACAGAACTCTGTTGCATCCAGGTGAGTCATGGGCTGTTACACCATAATTAGATCAAATGGCTTAGATTAATGCGTTTGGGGTTTCGCTTCTTAAAATAAGATCCGACTTTTTCCTAATAAATAATCTTGTGGTACATACCGAAGAGGATACGCATATATATATCATAGGATAAGTGATCATATAGTAGAATTTCTATACAAATTATGATATATGATGGGATGCGTATCGTGAATCGTAAGTTTCTAACAACTGGATTCTTAGCCAAATCTTTCTTGATTTAACTTGTATCTGCTTTTTGAGGAGTGAGAAAACAATGTTATTTTGGACCGAAGGGAGAGTTCATCTTTTAGCAGGATTTTTGGTTTTTCTTTAAAGAAAATTCAGACTAAATACCGGGATTTTCTTGTTTGATGCTACTAGCTCCAGAATAGCATTTTTTTTTTCATTTTAAACTGATTATTGTCCCTTCGATATGTGACTCGTCTCGAGTTTAAAATTTTCTATCTTGGTCATTCATATTGTGTTACTCAATGAGCAGAACATCTTAGGAAAAAACTCATATCATCGCATGTCAATAACTCAGTGATCGGTCATCATTCTTGTTAAAACAAAAGGCAAATATAAATTTGAAAATGTACGTCATAATAAATTTTGCATTTGACCATGAGGTATCTATTGTTTGATCAACTTAAGTTTTTGTATGAGAATTATACTCATCGACTTCTGCTACATTAACGGTTTGGATCTAATCTTTTGGGCTCAGGATGAAACCCATAGTGAGGGGCACAACATGGCCTACAATCCTTAGTTCATAACGGGCCCACAAAGCCCCGCAATTTTAGCTCTTCTTAGACAACATGGTCTACAATCCTTAGTTCATCTTTATTCCGTTTTTTTTTATGGGTCTTGCTAATGTGTGCCTAATGGACACACTTTAAGCACACAAACAAACAAAAATAATATACACTCTAACACACCTTTTACACTTTTTAATAAAAAATGCTAGATACAAAATAAAAATGTACAACAAAGTGGACAACACACTCACATTGGATGTGGGCTCTACACACAGTTGAGTGTGAAGTGTGTGTGGAGCCCACACCCCATGTGAGTGTGTTGTCCACTTTGTTGTACATTTTTGTTGTGTATATAACATTGCTCCTTTTTAATACACTTTTACATATCCCTATATACTTTTCATACATTTCAATGCACTTTTTCAACCTTAACGTGTGACTGTTAGCATTTTCCTTTTTCTTTTTTCTTTTTTTTATTGTTTAAACCCTCTGATGCTTTCTCTCTCTCTTGGTGCTCATTTTCTCTCTGCAACAACAGAGAAGTTCTTTGTCTCCATTCTTTATCTGCGACAAGGAAGCAACGAGTGATGAGAAGAGGAAGCGATAATCAACGGCGATTCGAGTTCAATGTCTTTTATGCTTTCGATTTAAAGCAATGATCGATTTTGATCTGAGTTTGAAGCGCCAATTTGAAGCTTCGGCGAGCTCGATTCCAAAACCCGTGATATTTGTAGAAAGCTCCGATCTAAAGCTCCAGCTCGTTCCGGCTAGCTCAATATTGATTTCACTTATTTGCATATGGAGATCTATTTGTATACTGATTCACATATCGACATGTATACTGATGCACATATACGTATAAAAACATATGTTGTGATTGTGTGGGTGTGTCTAGAAATCTGGGGAAGAAGAAGAAGAAGAAGAAGAATAAATATGGGAAAGAAATATAACATAATATTCATATTTTATTATGGAATAAGTAAAATAGAGAAGATTATTGGAATATCAAAAGGAATGTAGGTAGGTCATTTTACCTTATCTTTTATTAAAATATTATTTTTCCCTTATATATATAGAGAGAGAGAGGAACTCTCTAGTCCGAGACCCTTGGGTCCGGATCTCATAGTTCCGGATCAAATTTTCATGATCCGAACCGTTCAATGTGTTCAAAAGGTGTTTTCTAAGGTCTGCGCGGGAAATCTTCAAAAAAAAAAATCGGGAAGGGCTTGATCCACGCAATTTTGTAAATATGCAATTTTTACGAAAAATTTCGTGGATCAAACCCTTCCCGGTATTTTTTTTTGAAGATTTCTCACGTGGGCCTTGGAAAACACCTTTTGAACACATTGGACGGCTCGGATCATCAAAAAAATATCGGGAAGGGCTTCAAAACGCTTCAATCCGGGATTTCCGGGATCCTTGACAGGATCCTCCCCGTATATATATATATATATATATATATATATATATATATATATATATATATATATATATATATATATATATAACCATTGTTCTTTGTGACTTTGTCTACCTCTTCCATTGCCAAAACCTGATTCACTGTTCTTTGTCTACCTCTTCCTTACCACATTGTCGATCACTGTCGTCGTAGATCTAAAGTCCAATTGTCGTCGATAGTTGCTGGCATCTTGTCAAAATTGCATCGGAATCCATTCAAATGGTGCGAAATCAGAAGCTACAACAGTGAATCACGCGATTTAGGGTTTCAATCGTTACCTCTTCTAATGGTACCGTCGATGGTCGTTGTAGCAGTCTTCGCTGTCGCCGTCACTGGTCATCCTTGTTGTCGTCGCCGTTCATCCTTGCCGCCGTCGCTGGGCATGTGGCTGTAGGGGAAGGAGAGAGACAATAAAAAAATGGATGGAGGGTGTACAGTGCTTAAATTTACCTAGGTACTGTAGAAATATGCATGGCGTACAGTGTTTTGCCCAATCTGCTGGAGTATAATTTTCTCACTTTTCTCGGCTATTTTGCCTCAAAACTCCATATGGACTACCTGGCACCTGCTGCTTTTGCTCTACGAGTGACATCTATTTTAGCTACTTTTTCCTAAGAAATGAAATCCCTATAGGAGTACAAAGAAATACATTTCTATACGTCAAGCCTGGCCCAAGGGGCAGGCAAAAGAGCCAGTTGCCTAGGCCCAAAATTGCCCCCATCTTTGCTGTATATATTTATTTTTAAATAACTGAAATAAGCCTCACAATAGTAGTGTTGGTTCAATGCAGCATCGGTTTCAAGCTTTAACCAACCGCCAAGTGCTTGAATCTCGTTAAAAAAAAAACAAAAAAAAACGAGATAGTCGCGCCTTTGTCCGATATGTAAATCCATTATTTTGGATTGTACAATATCAACCGTGATTTTCTTGATAGGATTTATTAACGATAGTGGATGAGGCTATTGTGGAGTAAGGAAATTTTGGCTACAAACCAAATTTAACCGAACCACGTAAAATCTTTATGTTCTTGTGGTTTGATTGTAATTGATTTATTTGCTCAATATTCATTGGTAAAGACCACCGATATAAGTATAATAGTCTAATAGAAAGTCTGATCCAACAAAATTTTTAAAAATATACCAACTTGCTAAAGCAGAAAATTGACTATTTAGCCATTTAGGTGCAATTCGGTCCACTTTTAGGGAGACTAAAGTAGCTATAGAGCTGTAATATTGGTTGCCTATTAGAAGTATAAGATGCAAACAAGAGGTAGATTATATGCCTGTGGTTATTTCGAATTTTCAAGATCAGAGAGACAAAAAGGCAAGTTTATAAGACGGAGTTGGGAGACCTAGCTAGTTTTGAGCAAATATAGATTACATCCCAATTCCAACAATTTGATCAGTACGATTAGTCCTTAAGAGCTTGATAAGTACTCTTTAAACAAAAAATCAAATTTATCAAACATCAATAACTCAGTGATCAGTATTCTCAAAAAATATGCCAAATTATGCATGTGTCCACGGGCAATATTATCAACAAATTTTCCAGTTTCGGCCCTGGTAGTAAAGTTGCTATACGCATATCGCAATTTACTAGGTAAAAACAAGGGTTTTAAATTTGACAGTTTTGTTTTCTTTACTGAGAGACAAGAAGGTTTGGACGTTTGAAGATTACGTGACGGTAGTCCATCTGTAACAAATGTTATTGAACAAACAGGTTGGCCTAAGCGTCCTGGGTTGCCAGGTTGGCCTAAGCTTCCTGGGTTGCCTGAATGAAATTATTTTCTTTTTATCAACTGAACACTAACAATGCACACAAAATCATTGCCCACGACGACTTTTACATAAAGGCTACATTTTGCATTCAAAGTGATTGAAAACCAAGTGCTGAAAGGTAAGTGAAGTTGTGATATATCAGGAGACCCTTGTGCCACTCAGTTCAACTTGCGCAACTGCTGCACTGATTGCATCGATAACATCCATCTTTCCTCTACTCACTGCTTCATCCATTGGTGTTTGCTCGTGGCTAACAAAAACAAAAAATAAGTTACAAAATTGAACCAGGAAAAAACGTAAAAACAATACAAATACAAATAGCAATGAGAGAATCTATAACGGCGATTTGAGATAAACAAGCACCTGTTTATAACAGCTACACTTGCTCCCGCTAAAATCAAATTCTTAACCACCTGAAATGGAAAGGTTCTTATGAACTCGAAAGATGAATGGGAAACTAAGAATGGTATTACATAGGAAGAAACAAATCTGTTACCTCAATGTGACCGTTGAGGCAAGCCCAGTGAAGAGGGGTGTTTTTCTCGACATTAGCTGCATTAACATCCTGTTTCCATGGGGAATAAAACAAGAAAGAGTTGCATAACTTTGTGGCAAGAATCTTAGCCAGTTGTGACAAATGGAGAATATTTGGAAAGGGTAAATAACCAAACTACTTATTTACAGAGATCAGAAAATATATAACATAAATGACACCAGATTGACTAGGCTTTTAAGAAAAGACGTCCAACATTGTAGAACTTTGTGCAACGTAATTCACCTAGATTTAATGGTTTTACTGGATCCATTGTAAACCCCCATCAATGCGGGCTAGAGTGCAGTTTGTGTATCTGGTCCATGGGGTATTAGGGGACTTAGGTCCAGAAACGAATTTAAAAACCTGAAAGATAGTGTAGCATAGTCTGTTTGAGTGCAAGCAAAGCTGATACCATGAACTGTAGTTAGTGATCAAATCATCAACGCCACAAAGATGCCTAAAACTGGGTAGATAAATGTCATCAATGACCAGTCGATCTAGGGATATGGAATGAAAGACTATGGTTAAGGGGTCAAATTTTCAAAATTCAAACATAAATTATGCAACAACGTTGAGAGAGGTAAGATGCTCAATACTCAAACGTGAGATGTCTGGAGAGTTCATGAAGACATTAAAGAACTTTAAAAAGTACTAAGGAACCTGATCCTGCTCCATGTGCCCAGAATACCGATTTTCTACGCAACATTTAACGAGAAGAAAGTAATTCTGGAGAATGGTAATTTAGAATATTAAAATGATTAATGGAACAGGACAAGCTATCCTACTAGCAATAAAAGACGAGAATGTCAGGTCTCATTTTGTATTTCAAAGGAACGATAAGCTAAGTTTCTTTACTTTGAACTTTGAAGGTACGACATCTTGCTCTAAAATTCTAAACTCCAAATGAGAGTTTCAGATTACAAGCTCCATAAGAAAGGTGAACCTGGTAAGATTTTGATCTATTGTTGCATGCAGCCAACTTAGCCAAATTAACTCTACCATTGTGAATTCTCCATCCACGCAAGTACATGACCCATTGAATTTGCTGCTTTGACAATTCTTAACAGTAATCAAAACATAAAATTTGTGTATACCCAAGCATGGAAACTCCTTATTCATATATAAGCAGACACCATAAGTGTAGTGGGGCTGGACGATCATAACCGAGTACCCAGTCAGCACTCCAAATGGGCCAAACATATGTGGGCTGAAGATGCACCCACCTCGTTCCGTATAGCCCATTGGGTCGTGGGATCTTTACGTGGACCGAACATATGTCAGACCAGAGGTCGAGGAGTAACTCTGTCCCATAAGATCAAGCATCAGCCGCCTTAAGACTGAAGAGTCAGGGGCCCGATGGAGTTGGCACAGACTGTCTAGTAGAAGATCCGAATCCTTTTAACGGATATCTGCGTTTGGTGTGAGCCAGCCCAGGAAGGCTGTTATACAGTTACTCGAGCATGTGACGACTGACGAGGGTTATGTGGCACTTGGAGGGAAGCTTCTAGAAGACTACGTGGCAGAATGCCATTGGCAACATCATGTGACCAAAGCGGTTACCAATGACGCCATGCGTTCGTGCTGAGCACGAGAGTCTTGGAGAGCAAGTACACCATTAGTCATTACCTATAAATACTAGGGGATAAACCCTAGAGAGGTACACACTCTTAGATCTGAAACTCTTGCCAAGTTGCTCCCTCTCTCTCTCTCTCTCTATTTGCTAACTTGGCCGTCGGAGTGCCCTCAGGCAAGGGCCTGGGTGGCACTAACCGGTTGCTCACTGGTTGTGGGTCCACCGCGAGAGGAAGGAGCTTCACTTTGCGACAAGGAAGATTCACCACAGAATCACCCCCCACAATAAGCATGGAAACTTCCGACATCAGTCAAACTTCACACTTAAAAGTTTCTCCCCAGACCTAAGTCCATGAATACAGCACATACATAGACATAAAATTGACAGCTAAAGAACCGAATAGAAAAAATGGGAGTTTGGTTCCTCTCCAATCCTCCCAAAATTGGAGGATCCTCGAGTCCTATTAATAGCTCAACACACGGCAACTATAAAATCAAACGGCTAAGATCATTAACAGCCACAGAATCCTTATTATCGAGCAAAACACCTAATAATTTCACTCCCCCTTTTTCTTTCAGACACCGCTGATCAACCCCCCTTCCCTCCCCTTTCGTCCACCCATCAACTAGTCATCACCTCCGTACGTCTGTCCGTTCCTGTCCTACTACAGGTGCCACTACAACCTTTACCAAGTTGTCGGCAAGCAGAGCAAACGGGAATCAATCAACCAAGACACTGCATATAAAGAGCGGCTCGTGAAGTAGCCCTCTTACTTTACAAAAAAATCGGATACATGCCCCCTGATATTTTATTAATTAAGCATAAACTGAACTAGGAACCTGCTGGTGTCGGTGTAAAAACAGGCTGTTATGAGTTGTGACTGTAATCGCTTGACACCTTTATGTTCTATGTTTAATGAAGTTGCATAGGTGCACCCTTTCCTCTCCTTTGACGAATCCATCACAAATGCCCCCTGCCCCTTGACCTCTTCCAAGCCGTGGCCAGCCCTACACTTTATCCCCGGTCTCAAATTGTTTACCATCACCAATACAAGAAAAAGTTAGCAGCTATGTTTTCCAGAGGCAAAATAGTAAACTGCATAATAAAATTGTTAATGGTCGTGAACGGGAGTCTGTGTCTGGTGAGGGCTATATGAACTATGTGAGGTCATCCTCATGGCCTTAATGGGACGGGTATGATACCTAAGTGAGTAATGAAATAAAAAATAGAGCATGTCAACCCAAATAAAACCCTTTGAAACGAAAACACTCAAATGTCAGTAGATCGCAATCATGTAGAAAGACAAGTGGAAGTAATATTCTGACGAAATGGTCACTTACCACTCCATTTGTGATAAGATAGTCCACAATGTCAAGATGCCCGTTTGCCGAAGCCATATGAAGTGCTGCAAGATGTTTGCAAAACTAGCGAAGTCAAATACAGATAGAAACCGTGCAAAATCGAACAAAGTTATACTTATAAGTTCCATGAACAAGACAATAGATAGGTTTGTTGTGCCAGGTAGAACTTCCAATTTCTAACGTTGCAGCTAACCCACATCTACCTTTATCAGGAGAGAAAAATTTCTCAAGAAGTTAAACCAGATGGACAAATTGGATATTTCCTCCTATACGAATGTGGAGATTATAAAGGTAGCCATGGTAAGTAAGAAATATTTCTGAACTAGGATTTCAGCTAAAACAGGATATCAAGACTGAAGATTAGAATATACTGTAGTGGAAAGCATGTAGAATATGAAAATTAAAAGACTCCATTTAGAAGAAGTTAAATGTAAGAGTTATCTGAAAACAAATGCCTTGAAGGCTAACACCCAACGGTCAATAGTTCAAGGGAAAAAAATGTTTTCAATGGCCGAAAATGAATCTACTAATGAAAGTTACAGATTTGGTCAAGAGGAGGAAGCTTCAACCATGGCAGTAAGCAGTACGTTGGACGAGTCTCTCGCCCAGCCTTTGCCTTCTTCAGCGGACAAGTTGAAGCGTTCAATGGTTCTTCAGCCTACTACCTTTGTTCGTTTTTCAATGTTGAGCTTTTTCAATTGAAGCTAACGCTATGTTGCCCTTCCCTTGTTCAAGAAAAAATGGGGACTTTCTTGGAGAGAGACAGCGAGGGGACTCGATCATACTCCCGAAATCTAAGGATGAGAAGTAGGTCCCTTGTTGGCAGGAATCGTTCCAGCCTTTGTTGTCCCTCGATGGAGCGAGGTCTGCTTAACAAACTGACAGTACGCGGAGAGCGAATGTGCCAGAGTGGAGAGCTGCAAAAGCATTTTCTTGGCGAGCAGAAAGAAACAGGAGAACCGTTCTAGAATACTCTACAACCCTCTCAAACCTTCCAGAATTTTTTGGGATTCTTTAGTCTATTATGGAGGATTCTAGATCCATGGAGAGTGAGGTGGAGTGTTGACTCTCAACAGTACACATTCAAGAAAACACTCACGTCCAGGGACAGAGCGCTATTTAACGGGAGTCTACTGGTATTGCTGTATATTTTTAGTAGAGTAGATATTTTTAGTAAAAATATGAAGAGAAATGTTAATTGCAATCCAGGCTTTATATTTTGATAAACGAAAACAAGTGTTGAATCAATTCTCCGGTGGTCTTTAAATGAAAGTGTTTGAGATATTTTTTTAACCAAACGATTCATCTTTTAAAACGCTATTTTAGCCTCGTTTGTGTGAACAATCAAGTTGTTTGGATACCGGAAGGTGCCTAATCTATCAATGTAAGATAAAACTTTTTTCGGAACACCTGCCACCCTGCCTCACCAAGTAGCTTTGTCCCTGCTCACGTTCTCCTTTGCACTGAAAATGGTTGACCATAGAATGCTAATAGGAAGCCAGATGCATAAGGCTCATCTCACGCTTTTCAAGGATGTGGAATTCAAAAGTATTTTGCACAAATTCAAGAAAATAAATTGAACATACTTGCTAATCCTAATGAAAGTGTAACAATGTTTATTTTAACCAAATAGGATGACAGAAAAGGAATATCACCAAGCAAATGAATAAAAATGTTGAGCATCATAGTTTGCAAAGGATTTTAACCTGTTCGGCCCTGTGAATCCTTGGAATCAAGCGAAACGCCAGAAGAAGCTAAGGTTATGACATCCTCAATGTCGTCATATCTAGCAGCCTGTAAAATGCAATTAAACAAAATTCAAGCTTGTTTCTCCAGGAGCTATTTCCCAAATTAATTGATGACGCAGTACGCAGCCGCTAAACATAACCAGGGTCTTAAAGTTTGAAATATGATAGTAACAGCATTTTAGTTACTAGTTAGCCAACACATGGAATTTAATCCTCCGTTGTTAATTTTCAAGTATATGACAGGAAGATTCAAGTAAGAAATCACTCTTTTTGCTTACTGAACATGTACCTTTTTCAGCGCATGTACTTTGGGAGCTAAACTCAAACCAATTTCAAGTAAATGAGACTAAGAACAAAGCCAATTATTGATAAACTAGAGAGAAGAAAATTGACGAAGATAACAGCCTTTTGCTTGGTCAGTTGGTCATATTGACTTGGGGACAAATCAAGGGGAGCTTGAATGATATGGATCGCAAGGAAAGCTAAAGATGAAAATTAGTCAAGGATATGAAAAATCGTGTCTCTTGCCCCACTGAAAATGGTTAAAACCCTCATGAAGATAACCCAAGTTTAGTTACGATATGCCTTTCTTGTCAGTAAATTTATGTTTCAACGCTTACTTTAACCTCTTTGGTAGACACCAACACCAAACAAGAATAACAATTACAACAGAAAAAATAGGACAAATACCTCCAAATTCAGTAAATAAGCCACTGTGGTGGTCAAGACGTGCGATAGGTCTCTGAATATCAAGCCCTTCATGCCCCTATTTAAGTAATCCCATTAAAGTATAACCCATCATACTGCCTATAGTGGGCCGAAAAATAACGGGTTAAAGGGGTCTTGGTCTACGAGCCCATATGGGTCAGGGCCAAAACTGAGCACCAAGCCCAGCAGAGGAATAATACGCGATGGGCCGTCCGAGATGAACCGGTTTCTCGGCCGAGATAGGCCATGATCCAGACGAGCCATCCGAGATGGCTCGGAAGGAAGGTCCGAGATATCGGTGACGTCCTTTGTGACGTCACCCGAGGCTGTTAACGCTCGTAACAAACTTGGGAAGGTACATGTGCATGCGACAACTGTCCCTACGTCAGCGTAACGGTATCCGAGCGGTTACGCTACGTGTCAGAGCCTCATTGGAGGACGCGTGCATGCAATGATCACAGATCTGGTTCGTGATGCTCGATGACATCATCCGAGCCAGATTATTGATTTACCCCTGTACTTGGGGAGCCTATAAATACGAAGTGAAGGAACCCTAAAGAGGTACACAACACTTTC
Organism: Vaccinium darrowii; assembly: GCA_020921065.1. Classification (NCBI taxonomy): domain Eukaryota; kingdom Viridiplantae; phylum Streptophyta; class Magnoliopsida; order Ericales; family Ericaceae; genus Vaccinium; species Vaccinium darrowii. The sequence continues at coordinate 9,697,183 of CM037156.1, forward strand.
TCTCTCTACTAATACTCTCTCTGGTGCTTCATCACTTCCAATCTCTCACTAGACCGTCGGAGTGCCTTCCCTGGACACATTCCGGCCAGGTTTGGCACTACCGCCGGGTACTATGTGTGCAGGAGTTCCTAGAGAGATCCGCTCGTCGCTCACTCAGGTCAAGAGATGTTCAAGAGGTTCATCTGAAATTTCAGGGCACGACTGCCTCCAAGTTGCAACACTCCTCCTGTAACCTACCCCTACTGAACTTCCCTTGAACTACATAACTCAGAGAGGAAGATAGAGATGGATAGAGACAGACACAGACGAGAATAGAAGAAGCCCCTGGTTTCAACCATTTGATTCCACAAAGGTAATATGATTTTAATTGCCAATGAGAGAGATAATGTCTTGTTATTGGTACCCATTAAACAAGAAATCTGTGCATCTCTGATTGTCTCCTAGCCTATGCACCCTTGAGATAATAACGTAAGTAAGCCATCACAGTTAACCAGGTTGAGTATCACTTGAAACCAATTTGGGCCCAAAGAAATTAAAACCTCCATCATAAAACGTAATAGCAATAACCATTAGTTGAACTATCAAACAACTTGAAAGCAATAAATGATCGTACCTCGAGCAAGGCCTCCACGTTTTCCGGGGTCGATTCAACCGGAGTCTGCTCAGCCGCCGCCTCCGCTCCCATACCGGTTTCCAGACGTTCGTGTGAGAGTGAGCGAGCGAGCGAGAGAAATGAAAGTACAAAGAAAACACACCAAGTTACCCTAACTTCCGGTTCCAATTTCCAAAAGCCGGACACGTTACCCTATTCGTTTTTGGGTTTCCTTACCGGTTTTTTGTGGGACTGTTAACAAAACCGGTGAACTGTGAATCTAGTTCGGACTGAATTGATCTGCACGTTTTGGATTTTAACAGTGGAGAGTAACAGTCCAGACACAGGTTCGAAAAATAAAAAACTGTGACCCGCAATCTGAACACAGATTTTGAAATCGTGAATTAACCAATGTGGATCATGAGATTTTTATTATATTCAGATTTTTTTAAAAAAATAAATATATATGTAGAGTCCCCTTCCTATCCAAACCACAATTTACGGACCTACCGTCCGGACTTCACTTTCCGGACCAAATTTCGACGATCCGAACCGTTAGATGTGTTTAAAACGTGTTTTTAAGGTCCAACGCGAAGATTTGGCAAAAAAAAATACCCGGAAGGGCTTGATCGGGGCAGTTTTTCACAAAAACGCTATATACGCGAAGATTTGGCAAAAAAAAATACCCGGAAGGGCTTGATCGGGGCAGTTTTTCACAAAAACGCTAATATTGGACCTTAAAAACACGTTTTAAACACATCTAACGGTTCAGATTTTCAAAAAAAAATTGGGAAGGTGGAGGTCCGGATTTTTTTAAAATCCGGAAGCTTGGATTGGAAGCTCGGTGTATATATGTATAGATAAATAATTTTACCACTTTTATAAATATTGCCAATTTGATATTTTGATATGAATGATTATACTATTATCTCTTATAAAATCTAGGGAGTAAACTGTTATATAGAAGTTTTATACTATATATACTCGTTAACTTGCAGAATTCTAAACCTAATCTCACCAATCTGCCTCCCTCCAGTCCAGTCCAGTCCAGTCCAGTCCTCCTCCTCCTCCTCTTCTCTCTCTCTCTCTCAAACACTTAGATCACGCTCACACAAAACGCATTGGAGTATTGAACGGGCGGCCATATTGCACAATTTCATTTGAGATGATGATATAAATTTTTTTTAGAATAAGTTGAAAATCTGTGGACAAACACAGATTTTATTTTCAAAAAATCGTGACTCGCAGATTAGGATTGGATTCATGTCAATCCAAACTGTGAGTACCCCTAGTTTTTTCAAGGAAAATTTATCGAAATGGTCCCTCTAGTTTCACTCTTTCTGTAATTTTAATTTTGGCCAAATTAGGTTAAATCAATAACAGACGTTTGTAAATATGACGAAAATCCCAATTTGGGGGTCTTTTGAGGGGCAAAACAGACTTTTTGCCCATCCTTCTTCTCCAATTTGTAACTCAACTCTTTATTTTGCAAAAAAAAAAAAAAAAAAAACAAATCGATAGAATTACTCTCTCCCTAATCCATATTTGTCGTGTGTTTGTAATTATGAAAACCAAACTAGGTTTTCTTAGTCGGTTTTTCCAGGGGACTTTAGTTGGTCCTGTTGTAAGAAGGTAAAAATTTGTGCTAACCTGTTGCATATTACTAGTTAACCTATTGCATGTCCTTGTGATTTTCTGTTCTTGATTTTTAAACATGTCATGAAAGATTGGCTTGTGTATTTCAACTCTCACCTGTGTCCATTCTCGATTGTGTCGTACTAATTTTCAACATTCTACTAGAAAATTATAGGATAAGTTTTCCCACACCCTTGAGGGAATATTAAAACACTGATTCATTTGAACTTCCATTACAATTTGCAAACACGAGATCGTTAGGGAGGAAATAGTAGGAAAACTTAAATTTGCAGGATTTTCACCCCTCTTCCAATCTTGATAATTGCATGTATCGCCTGCAGACTACGTATTAGGTAGGGAGGTAGATTTGCAGGAAATAGAATTGCACTTCTGGTATTATTACATATGAAACTCGGACAGGCAATGGTAAGTAGGAAACTACTACTACTTTTCTGGTTCCTTTTTGTACAAAGGGTTAGGGGTTACAAATTGGGAAAGAAGAAGGGTGGGCAAAAAGTCTATTTTGCCCCTCAAAAAAACCCCCAAATTGAAATTTTTGTTATCTTTACAAACGTCTATTATCGATTGGACCTAACTCAACCAAAATTGAAACTACGGAAAATGGTGGGCCGGTCCCTAATTTTGGGTTTGATAACTCACCGGGTCCTGGGCGCTATTTGAGTCCTGGGCGGGTCCTGGGCAAATGTATTTTTACTGTTCTACCCTTCCCACGCTTTCTGAACTCGTTTCCACTACAAAAACTCCCCTCGTTATATACTTCTAACTGCCTTCGAGAGCGTTATACTCGTGATCGAAACAAGACGATGATGATTCCGCGTTTGATCGTTTCGAGAGCGATGATTGCGAGAGATAGTCATTGAAAGTATTTGTGAGAGATTCTTAGGGTTTTCATCATTCGATTTTCCATCCGATTACGCGTTAGATTGGTACGTCTTTCTTATTATACTTGATTATGCTTGATTGTCATTGATTACCAGTTTCAATTCTGCGACATTGTTAACTGAAGAATTCCTTTTCTTGTTATACCATATTTCTAACTGAATTCGAGTTCGATGATTGCTATACTCCTCATTTAGATTTCGATTTTTTTTTTTTATCGGCATTTAGAGTTCGAATTGCTATACTCCTGATTGAAACGCCGATAACTGCTTCGAAATTTCTATACTCCTCATTTCGAGTTCCAATTGCTATACTCCTGATTGAAACGCTGATAGATGCTTTGAAATTGCTATACTCTTCATTTTGCATCTGATTATGTGTTAGATCGATGTGTTTTTACCGGATTATACTTGATTATGCTTGATTAAGCTTGCCAATTCTGCTGTAATGAGTTGTGACACCAACTCACCGCATAATTTTATATGGAGCATATGAAAAAAAATAAACAAGCCCTGTTATTCCAGCTCACAGCAGCCTTCTTCAAACATACCCAATTTCCATGAAAGTGGCATTCTTAACAGTGTTACTTCAAACTGTCATTTTAATTTGATTCCGTTAATAATAAGTTAATTCAAGCTGAGTTTTTCTTTTTTTTTTAGGTGACATGGAAGCTTCATTGATATTGTTGTGTAAGTACCATGGAGAGACTTGCGGGATAAGGGTGTTTCAGAGTTCGACATTTGGGCAGTTGATGGACAAGTTGAGTTCTAGGTGGAGTTGTTTGAAATCTACTGCTGTACGACTTTGTTACTCATTTTCGGGTGATCCTTTCTGTCTCTTAGAAAATGATGATGATTTAGAAGTTATGCTAGATTTAGTCTTGCGTAGTGGTGGTCATCAAGTACACGTTTCATTGCTTGATGGTGGCAGTAGTAGTAGTCGTGGTAGTACAAGTATTGACACCAGTAGCACGGGTTCAGAGTTGGCTGTTTGTCGCCGAGAATTGAAGTTGCAGGAAGATAAGGAGGTTGATTTGTTGACTTCCTTTTGTCCAAACAAAGAGACCGTTCTGTTATCTGCTGGCTGGCATGATTTGATTAATAAAGTTGGACAGAAGTTTCTTGGTGGAGTTGTAGAGTTTCGGGAGGCGTTGTCGATGTATGCCATCTACTTTGGTTTCGAGTATGATTTCGTAAAGAATGATAAGGAAAGGGTGACAGCAGTTTGTAGGAAAAAAAATTCAGGCTGCCCATGGATGGTGCATGGCAGGACAGACCACTTAAGTGGTATTTTCTTCATTAGGAAGTTGGAGAATGTTCATAACTGTGGTGCTTCTGTTTTGAAATTGAGACATTCTCGTGCGACTTCATCTTTGGTTGGTAAGCTTGTTGTTGACGAAATTCGTTCCCAGCCTTTAAAACGTCTAGTTGATGTTGTAGCTGATATGAAGAGACTCTATGGTGTATCAATTACCTATAACCGTGCCTGGATGGGAGTTGAGAAAGCTAAGGCTGATGCATTTGGAGATTACTCAACATCATTTGATGATTTGCGTTGGTGGGTTGATGCTGCGAGGATCTCAAATCCAGAAAGTGTGTTTGACATAGAATATCATGTCGATACAAATCGGTTCTCAAGATTGTTTGTTGCGTTTCATGCTTGCATCTCCGGATTTAACCATTGCAGACCAATTTTATTCATTGATGGGACGTTCTTGAAGGCACGACACAAGGGATGCTTGCTAGCTGCTTCTGGAAAAGATGGTAATCAAGGTAAACTCTAAGCTGTTGACTATGTATTGATCTTCATTTAATAGGTTGTTGTGCTGAGGTCTCTTTACAAAAATTTGAGGTGTGCTATTACATCTCAAACTGAAATGGGAGACAAAACAACCATGTACCAAATAAAGATCCCACAATTATTGATAAAGAAAAATGAGCAGGTATAAATAAAGTGAATTGGGATAAGATAGGAACCACTTATGGGGACCTCTTTAAATCAACATTGCATGAAAGGTCCTGCATATTATTTGGACAAATTTGTCAAGTTGTGATTCAGAATATCTTCATTTGAGGGCATGTTTGCTCATTTGAACCTGCTGAATTAATAATTTCAGATTCTAAGATGTGCATTGTCTTTGGTTTTTTTTTTTTTTTTTTTGTAATATGCAGGGTTGTTCCCTTTGTGTTTTGCTATTGTTGACTCGGAGAGCAAAGATAATTGGTATTGGTTCTTAAGTAAGCTGTGTACCATTCTGAGTACTGATAGGGATGTTGTATTCATTTCTGATCGAAATGAAGGAATATTGGATGGAGTTGTGAAGAATTTTCCTTCGAGTCCCCATGCATATTGTCTATTCCACTTGAAACAAAATTTACGTCATTGTCTGCCTGGGATGAAAGCTGGATTCAAGGAATATTTAGTACATCTTTTCAGTTTGGCTGCTTACGCTCCAACTAAGAAAGCTTTTTATGAAATCATAGCTAAGTTGAAGAGTCATGGTATCAGTAGGGTTGATGATTTGTTGTCAAATTTGCCCAATGAACATTGGGCTCATGCGTTTTTCCCTGGAAAGCGATATGGAGAGATGTGGTCAAACTTAGCTGAAAGCTTCAATTCTTGGATAAAAGAAGAGCGGCACTTTCCTATTACACAACTTGTGGATCGAATTCGTGTGAAAATTATGGAACAGATGTCTTCAAGGCTTGAAGCTGCTGGAAAATGGAACTATGTTGTCTGTCCTAAAATGAATGCTGCATTGAACCAGTCCTTTCAGGAATGTAAGTCATGGACTGTGAGGCGCTCAGCTGTCAATGTGTTTGAAGTGCAGTGTGATCCATCAGTATCTGTCAATATAGCACGTCGTACTTGTTCTTGCTGTCAGTGGCAATTCAAAGGTTTCCCTTGCTGTCATGCAGTTTGTGCAATCTACCATAGTAAAAAGGAGTTGAATTCTTTTATTGATCCTTACTTCTATGTGACCACCTACCGTGATGCCTACTCAAAGTCAATATATCCTATTCCTACACTATGGAAACCAGCACCAGGTGGGAAAGAGGATAGTATTCTGCCCCCACTGTCGAAGAAGCCACCTGGAAGACCTCGAAAGAAAAGAATTCGTTCCAATGGGGAGAAGACTAGACCAATTAAATGCAGCAGGTGTGGGAAGATTGGGAGGCACAACAAGAAGAGTTGTAAAGAGGATTTGAGGATTGCTGGTAGTTAAGAACTGCTGGGATTCTGGTTGACAATAAGAGACTTTCTTCTTTCTTGCAAGAATGTTCCATTTTTTAGTTTGACATTTTCATACTTCTCGTCTAAGTCCATATCATTTTCGCTTTGTTATTTTGACGTTCTCCATTCTTCAGTAAGTGAAGTATACTGTTGTTCTGGTTGATTTTTAGATTTTTACAAGTGCTTTATAAATGTGGTTGCTTCTTCAATAGTTATTTTAAGAAGTTGCAATTGTCAGGGTTTTTTATGTTCCGTGGTTTTCTTTCTTCCTTTGATTGTCAAGGCCAGCTTGATCAAGTCTGATTTTCAGCACAGGGCTAGTTGTCCTCTCTGTTGTACTGCATTGTGCTTCCTGTAGGATCTATTGATGTTATGTTGCTCACTACTACCCAGATTTTAGTCTTTCATGTGTACTTGATGCATTCACTGCTGCCTAGATTTTAGTACAATTGAGCTTGAGCATGTTTGGTTGTATCTGTTGTTGCTACAAGAATAATGCTAAGGTTATGTGTGTTGTCGCTCCCTGCTCCCTTGCTGACCAGTTTTGGACAGTTGTATTAATGGGGACTGATCTGTGGTGGCTGCCCAGCTTATTGTTTATTGCCTATTCTTGTGGGGATGTCCCTTGGAACGTTGAGTCCCTTTTGGAGGGGGCTGTCCTCCAGCTCAATTGTTTTGAGAAGTCCCTCTTAAAGCCGTTTGCCTTGATGCCCACATGCCGTAACAAGGACCGTTCTAGAATTTACAGATTGCTACCCAAACTGATGTTATTTACTGTGATGATTGCTGACCAGATTGCTTCATTTCGGGTATCATAAATTGACAGTTAACAGTCAGAAATTGACAATTAACTGTCTTTAAGTTTGTGCAAATTGACACTTAACAGTGCATTTCAACCATTAACACTTTTTGTTTCAACAATTAACACTGCACTCTTGGAATTAGGCCGCAAAACATCATATTCTTCAATGAGAGATCTCCTTATGGGACTCTCCGCGTCCATAACCACAACCGCATATACTTACCCGTTATTCCCGTTTAGTTTCCTTTTCCTTTTGCAATATCCATATCCAACCATCAAGGGAAATACATGTTGGAATATTTGTGAATGAAACCGGAGAATTCGGAAGGCCTCTCGAGGCAACCGAATCGCCCTTCATGATTCATTAAAACTGGACCAAGCAACTTTTTGGACCAGGGGTTACATGTGTTGGATATTTTCAAAAATAGAGTTTAGGTTTTTTGGGTTTTACCAAAAATATTCCTTATTGCTTAGAAAGCTTGTTTTTGGGAATTTTGACCCACTTTGGAGATGTAACGGTTATGGCGGTTAGGGATTTGGATCGAACGGGTGCGTGTCTAAACGGTTGAAGTGGTGTGTGCAATCGACACACCTTTTCGGAAAGTTGCAACCTTTCATAAGGGTTACACTTCTTCAGAAAAGGTGGCACCTATTGAGAAAAAGGTGGCACCCCTTTAGAAAAGGTGGCACCCCTTTCGAAAAGATGTGTGCACGCCTATAAATAGGCAGTCCCTGCCTATTTGTGGCATCGAGGAAAAATGATTTTTGCACTCCAAAATTCTGCATGTTAGTTCTCTCCGTCAAAAAGCTTTAGGTTCGTTAATTTACTAGTGATTGGATTCTGCAGATTTGATCACTAGTGTCTTGGTTCTTTTGTTCATACTACCGAGTATTTTGTTCTACTTTCGGAAGTGTAAGTGTAGGTAGAAGATCCGTAGATCAAGCTCCATTGTATCCTGGAGGCAAATTTGCTGAACCAGTCGCACACATTTTGTGGGAGCAAATATTGTCTTTAGGAAAGCGACTTGCGCAACTGGCCGCTTTTGGATCTTAACGATAAAAGAAAGCCCGCGGTAAGTAAACGAAGGCGTGTGGTAAAGCACCTCTTCTTCCTTCAATTGGAATTTATGATGACTTTCTTTGTGCAATTATACAACCCATGCCTTAAACCTGATTCAATGATCCCCAGATTAGTCAACTTTTGTCTCTCTCGCTATAACGACGACAACGAAAAGAAGATTTTATTTGTAAGAAGTAGTTTGGATGGTTGGTTAATTGATCACACTTTCTTCATGATTTTATTGATGAAGTTGTTGGAGACTTGAAGCGGTTTAATTTTCCAGATTTGAAGCGAAGTTCCAGAAACATATTGAAGGTGCCAGCAATTTTTCCCACAACGTGTGGTTAAGACCTTCCATGATGTGAGGTTTATGGCACAAATTCATTATGACCGTTTCATGAATTAATTACTGGAGTGCAGCCCAAAGGACTTACTTGGGTACATATTAGCATCCCTTATTCTTTGTTTGATACGAAAATTTCAAAATCCATTCTTTGAGAGAGAGAGGCAGACGCAATTCAGTTCGCCAAAGCAGTCAATGGTGGTGTTTCGTTGGCTTGTGGTTTAGCCGTTTTATCTTGGGAGACGGACCTCTATCAGATCCTACAACACCCACCGAGCCGAGTCCTGTGTGATATAGTTCGCCAAAGCAGTCAATGGTGGTGTTCCGTTGGCTTGTGGTTTAGCAGTTTTATCTTGGGAGATGGACCTCTATCAGATCCTACAACACCCACCAGTAAGCGGCAAATCCGGTTTAAGGAGACTGTAGTATCACACAGGACTCGGCTCGGTTTTCAACTCGATTTTTAGTTTAGGTAATTTGTTTATTTAGTTTTTGCAATTTGTAATTTTGTTGATTGTTATAATGAAAATTGTTCTTTGGAATTTCAAGTTATTGCCGCCTTTTTCCCTACAAGCTTAAAATGGATTTTTGTTGTTGATTGGCAATCAGATTTCCAAGAAACAAGTTCTATGGGTCCTAACTGTTTGGTTGCAGAACAGTTATCTTTCCAGATTTGTTTTCATGTGGGACTATCACTAGTATCGCTGGTCGGCGTTTCCAAGGGAAATTTTTTTTTTTCTGGGTTTTTAAAAAAATAAAAAAATTTCGAGCCCTCAAGCCGTGTTGGTTTGGATTTTATCTCCCCTTGGTTTGGATTTTATTTATCCTTGGTAGTTTTAAAAAAGGCAGTATGTCTAGTCTTGGTTTCTTGATGAATTTCCCCTGTTTGGTCTAGCCATATGACTATCAGATCGACTGACCAGTTCGGTATACTTCTTTAGGTCTCAAGACAACCATTCAGAAAATTAGGAGAGAGCCTATGAGAAAGAGAACAAGGAGACTACAGAGAAGTCCACGCTTGCTACGTAATCGAGGTGTAAGGGAATATGGCAAAAGATGTGAGGTACTGTCGAGCAATGTTTGTTGTGTACAGCAATCAGGTTTGTCAAGTTCTAAAAAGAAACAAGTCAACTAGCGTTCATGTATATAGATGAGAGGTAAACCCTAATTTCACATCATAGGATTTGTGTTGATTTTTATTGTCTGCTCTGTACGCATTATTACTGGGTTCTGGGATTCATTTTCAACAGTAATAGCTTTACATATAGTATACTTGGATTAATAACAAGGTTTATTTGATTATACCATTTTTTATGAGTAACCTTACTAATACTGTTTAGAGATCCACAAAAAGAGTAGCTTCTAAAATATTCTGGGAATTCTTCATCTTTAAGGGGTCAGAAGGAGGATGTACAGATTTAACGATTGTACCATCAATTTTTGTCCAATTTTTTTTGATAGTCCTGCATAACAGCTATGTGATACTGACTTTGATACCAATATATAAACCATTTTTTAAAAGTTAGTATAGTTTGACGATTTTCAAATTCTTTATAAAAATGATCTGTTATAAAATCAAGTTCTGCTTTGTCAAATTTGGCAGAATACCAATCCCTAAACTCTTTGTTTTAAAGAGACATAAACTCATCTACTGATAAGCTTTCTAATTGGAGAGTTAGGTGTCTAATCCATAAAACTCCACTATTGGCGAATCACACTTCTTATTACTGCTATAGATTCCATGCGGAATTTGCACCCTTGATTCTTACTGCCATCCGATACGAGTGTGCTAGCATTTACCAATATTGGATATTGAAACTGTTATAAGTTGAACTGATATTTTTCAAATTGGATTTGTGTCCAAGGAAACATGATTCATCAAGATAATCTTGCCTATGGCTGAGAATTATGATACGATTTTTTAGGAAGAACCTATTCATGAGAATGGGGAGCATTTTCCTGTAGATATTCTATAGTTAGAAAATCTGGTAAAGAATTCTTCTCTTCTTTGACATATTCAATTTCAAAATCAAAAGCTAATATACACAGAGGATGAAGCAAGGGATCCCGCACTTTGCTATGGTGAGGACCTCCCATTTCCCGCTTATATTTTGATGATTCGAACCGTTCAATGTGTTTAAAACGTGTTTTTAAAGGTCCCCATGAAGAATTAGCAAAAAAGAAGACCGGGAAGGGCTTGATCCAATCATTTTGTCATAAAACTATATATATATATTTAGTTTTATGTATATATGTATATAGTCTGGTTCCTATAAGGGATCCCTTACTTTGCTACGGTGTGGACCTCCTCTCTCCTGGGCATATTTTGTTGATTTAAACCGTTCAATGTTTTTAAAACCTGTTTTCCAGGGTTCTCGCTAGGAATCAACAATAAATATGACTGGGAAGGCTTGATTCAAACGATTTTTTATGAAACTGACGCACCGTAGCAGACAAAGGACAAACTAGGAATTGTTTGATTTTGTATGAGGATAAAATAGGGAAAACATGTCATGATTAGTGTTTTCCAATGTCTATATCTTGTCGAACACAAACACCGGATATAGATTTTTGCCATCCATTTATATCATAAGCAAACCCCAATGAGATTCCATATCTCACCCACATTCCAAGGATTCTATATTCTATCCTTTTATCTTTAGTCAAATAAACGATGTCTTAGTCTTTTGTGACTAGTGACTATTAACTATATATGCATTTTTATTAAAAGTGATGGTATTTTTTATTTAAATTCATGTTGAGGGTCTGATGGAATTTTTTTCCTTTAGGCCCAGTTTTTCAAAAGATTTTAGCACCCAGGTGCTAAAATCATGATATTTTAAATCAAAAAATGAAGTGGTACCGTGTTTCTTTTTTCGATTTTTTTCGCACCAAATTAAAGTACACGAGGAGTACTTTAATTTGGTGCGGAAAAAATCGAAAAACGATACACGGAACCACTTCATTTTTTGATTTAAAATATCATAATTTTAGTACCTAGGTACTAAAATCTTTTGGAAAACTGGGCCTTTAGTCCAAATGGGTGTTTCCCCCATTAACTTGAGGGCTCCTTGGACTTTTGGCCCCTATGAAATAAAAATATTATCAAAATTATTGGTCGTGAAAAAATTTGAATTATGATTCTACAGCGTTAGAAACTGACTGAATCGTAAACAGCCAAATTGAATACAGATTAGTCCGGTTTGGGTTCCAAATAACTCAAATCGAATGAACCAGTTTGGTTCCAAAACAAAGGTCAAAAAACTGGAGTAGATCAAATCGGACCGATTTCAATTGCAGAAAAAAAATAAATACGAGAGATGAAATTTTGTTGATGTTTTGGCAAATTTGGTCAAAAAATACACAGATCGAGGTAGGGGATCCACTTGTGGGTCTCATACGAACAATCCAAACCATTCATTCATCTTTGAATGGAATTCCGAAGGGCCCCGTAAAAAAAAAAAGCTCAATCGGACGTCTATAGGTGCTTGATCTAAGACACTCCCGTTTCATTAAAAAAAAAATTGACTGAAACGGGGGACCTCTTAGATCAAGTACTTACAGACGTTCGATTGAGCCGATTTTTCACGGGACCCTTTGGAATTTTATTTTAAGATGAATGAACGATTTGAATTATTCATGTGAAACCCAAAAGTGGATCTCCGAGCTCTACCTGTACATTTTTTGTTTCTCGCATTCTGTACGTATAGACTTGTCCAAGAGCAAATCCTACAAAAGTCGAGGCACGTAGCAGGAGCCGTGTGTGTCTCTGTCTTCTGCAACCGTCACGGCATACCCCATCAATTTATTGATTCCACCGCATGGTCAAGAGGATATACCGCCATTTACACACAGACATTATCATGTGTATAACACGTAAACGTGTCGCCATCTAATATGGCCAACTTACACCGAATCATAGCCCTAGAAATTTCAAAGAAAATTTTAAATTGCCGTGTGAATTTCCTTTTAGATTATTTACATTTTGCCGCCTAAACTATCACAATTTCTTAAATTGTCTGCTTAACTATAAAAACTGACACTTGCATACCTTAAACTATCAAAACCCTTCAACTTTGGGCCTTTAGTCGTTCATTCGCATGATGACCCTCAAAGGGCCTACAATAGTGGTCAAACATAATTTTTTCTCTCAATATGATTACAATGTCCATAATATTGCGTAAGGATGTATTCAGCTCAAGCGATTCAATTTTTAAGCCATTTTTTCATCGAACGAAAATATTTAGTTTGCCTAGGAAGAAAATCAACACCAAACTGTTGAAGCTTCACACCAAGGCAATTCGATTTACGGGGTTAATATGAGGATCTTTCTAGACCTAGAACCACAAAATCAAATTTTTTTCTTAGTTACTTGGGGGCTACAGAACTTAGCACCACTTACACCTTACAAGATCCAACAATGAGTGTAGCCGACATTGCGAGAGAAGAACAGATAGGCACCGAGAGGAGAGACGAGCTTGAGATCATCATCTCAGGCGCCAAAGTTTTCAACTATCAAAAACCCTTTGTCGTCGCAAGCCATGGCGGAAATGCTTGAGATCATCATTTCAGGTGCCAAAGTTTTCAACTATTGAAAACCCTTTTGTTGTCGCAAGCCATGGCGGAAATGAAGAAGCATGTTTAGAGTTCAAATTGATTTGTAGAGAGGAAAGACGAAAAACAATGATTAAAAAAGTGAAAATGGGGAAGGAAATGAGGAATCATTTTTTAAGGGAAGAGAGAGATTAAATGGTAGAGAGAGAATATTGGGTATTTGGGTTTTTCTTTATCTAATGACGATTTGAAATTATTTGAGTAAACAAGAGGCCCACCGTTTGATATTATCAGTAGGGAGTAAATGTTTTCAGATGTGAAACAAACTTCGGTTTTGGTTTGGTGAATATCAGTAAGGGAAATCGAAACATAACTAATTTTCAATAATTTTAAATTAAAACCGAACCAAACTAAACATTGTACATAAACCAAACAGAATTGAATTGTTCGGTCGGCTTTATCGGTCGGTTTTATTTTGTTGGTTATATTTTCACCTTGAATGTTATCCGTATAAACTTGCATGTCTAGCAAAATTAATTACCACATCTTTGTTTGGGTCGCGTTCTTCCACTCACTATCATCCATTGATCTCCCTCTGATCCTGTGAACACTTCTCTGCAACTTGAAATCACTAAAACTATGAAGATATAAATAACAATTCATGTAAAAAATAAACAAAAGATGTAGTATCTGACTTTGATAGGTACCTCTTTCTATCCGTGATTGGAGAAAAATAACATTTAAAATTATTTTCCAAGATCTTTAACGCTGACTTAGTGATTAGGGGCTCAAGTTGAAAGGTTTAAATAATTCATGGTAGTAAAGTATATAGTTTTATAGATTAAAGCGTATTTTGAATAAGTGTGATAGTTTAAGGGAAAAAGATGTAGTTAAGTCTTTCCCTTTCTCATGTCGTCCACATCTCTGAGACTCTCACCCTCCCCTGTTAGGGATTTGTTCCCTCACCCACCTCCTCCTCCTCCTCTCTCTCTCTCTCTCTCTCTCTCCTCCTGTGTGTGGAATCAGGGAATTATTCTTTTCGAATCTCTTTTTTTTACTCTCTGTAACCTTCTTTCCTAACTAGAAGTTGTGTTTTTTGGTTGTAGACCCTTTCCTTTTTCTATCCAATCCCCCTCTCTCCCTTTTTCTTCTCATCTGACCTATCTTTCTCTCTCTAGATCAACACGATGACAACAGTCGAGGAGATCGTCGCCGTTCAACATCAAACCGACGGTCTCGACAACCTATCGATCCAAGAACAGGTTAGGATTTTCGCGATTTCCCATAAATCTGGAACGGATCTGAAGTAGAGGCGTTGAATTTTATGGTTATCTTGTGTTTGTAATTTACTAATTATGGTGGTGTTTTTTTATTGAAGTGAGCCGAGTAATGGGTTTGGTTCTTTTTAGTGGCCTTACGAGGGAAATTTTAGATTTTAAGCTGTATGTGTTTTGCGTATTTTAATGCTGTGTCATTTTCTTTGCAACTTGGATCTTGTTTGTTTCATTCCAAAATTGTGCGAAACTGTGCTCTATAAATGGGTTGCTGCCAATAAATGAACCAAAGACTTGGACTAGGGTTTGTTTTAGCGGAGCTTAGAGAGGTTTGTTAGTATTTCATGCTTGCTGTTATTTGCTATTTGAATGTTCATTCGTCGTATTTGTGTAGTTTAATGTGCAGTCAATTTCTTTGCAACTGGGATCTTGTTTGTTTAGTCAGAAAATTGCATGAAAATGTGTTTTTCACTTACAAAAAATGGGTTGTTGAGAATAAATTAGCTGAACATTTGGGGCTAGGTTTAAATGGAGCTTATATGGGGAAGTTGGTTTTTTAGGCATGCCATTGTTTGTTAATTTGAATGTTCTGAACCGACTGTAAATTTGGTATGTTATTGCGATTTTCAGAGGGAAATGTATAGTTCAGGGGAGGGTCAACAAGAGGCTTGTGACAATCATCACGGAACTTGTGCGATCTGTTTAAATAAGATAGTGCTTGAGGAGGCTGCGCTTGTAAAAGGTTGCGAGCACGCCTACTGGTTTGTCTGAATCACATCTTAATTTCTTTACCATTTTGATTGAACATTTGGCTTCGACGATTGAAGATATTTCATGTATGTTGCTACCTCTGGGTCGTGTATTTCTCTACTCGGGTCAAATGGGTGGTTGTCATGCCGGGAAGTTTATGCAATCCAAAATTGATTTTATAAGACCCGGAGGAATTATTTGGTCCCAAATTGAATATCAAGTAGAGGCTGCTGCTTTCCTTTAGTGCTTTGACAATACATTTTGACCTGGATGGGCAGAGCAAGTTTTGTGTGGGATTTGTGTTTTTGGTCCACATTAGAGAATTATTTGGAATACCGAATTTTGAAATTTAAAAGCATATTTTCATAATGATGAAAGTTAAAGTGGTTCACTTCACTCTAAGAAAGACAAAGGTCTGGTACTAGTTCTGATTTAGCAATCCAGCCACTGTTCAATATTTTAAGATGACCACAAAAGTATTTGTTGGCGAGTTTAATGGGCGAAAAACATGGATATGCAGTTGAGTTCTACTCATCGGGGATGTCCATAGCACGATTTTTATGAATGGAACTCATGAGCTGTAATTAGCAGTCTATGGTAAACCTAGGCCTAAACCATTACCAACGTGTCAAAGATTTTGGATTCGTAAGTATTTTATAATTTTTAGTTCGAGATACTTGAATCACTATGATGCATTGACCAGTAATTGGCTGATTGAGGAATTTTAGCTTTGCGTCATTTCTCTTTGTTCTTTCCTTTGTCATCACGTGGTAATTCCGGTTGTTTTTCATGCTTTTCAGTGGTTGAATTCTGGTTCTTCACAAACCAGGGAGGAAGCAGATATTTGTTGAAAAAAATGTCTAGCTTTAGCATGTACTATAGTAATCATAACCAATAACATCTGGACCCGGAATTTTAAGCTTAACAGAACCTGCCCTTTTATAAGTTAGACACTAGTGTGGTCTTTAAACTTCAGAAGGTGAGCCTTAAGAGGCCATATACTTGGACGTCTTTTGTTAGCCTTTTCTGCTGTTTTGCTCGGGATACCTGTGTTTGCTTGTATCTTGTTCTTGGAACCCCTACTTGGAAGTGTTAGCCAATGAAACCCAACAAAGAAAAATGTGTTTAGAGAGGTTGAGCAGTTTCATTTTTAAGTGAAGAGATAAGCTACTGCCTTCCGGGCCTTTTGTTTATAGTAGCATTGCAAAGGCCTTAAGGTTTGCGGAGGTATTTGGTGTCCTTGTCACAAGGACTTCTTTTGGTGTTATTCGCTCGGTTATGCTATCGAGAACTTTGACTTTGGAAGGTTTCTTGGACTTTTTGTAGGTCCTCAGTATTTATGATGACTCTTTGGTGTTCTTCCCATGTGGATGATATTTACATTTGGAGCTGATTAAATGCTCCTAGCCAAGTTGCCGTTGTAGTCCTTATGAACAGAACCACTTGTTAATCGGACATGCTAGGATTATGGATGGAACTTAACATACCAAGATTGTGAGGGAATTGTTGTTGGTTGGGTTAACTTGATTTTTTTCTGTAAGTGCATCATGTTGTCCATCTCACAAATTATATGTAAATTTAGAAACAACACCACCACACCAGCAGCCTCTCTCTCTCTCTCTCTCTCTCATGTCTGTGTGTTATGGTGTTAGCCTTTAGGTGTAACTTTCAAGTGATATGTTACCTTGTTTGAGGTGTGATACGGTTGCCTCCTTGGACTGTAGGCACAATCCAAGCTAGATATGGGACCATGGAATGTGACCTCTTGATTGTTTTCTTGCTTCTAGGTTATTGCTGTGAAAAGTGGATATATTTTATTTTCCTCGATATTTGCCACGTTATATGTTCTTTCTGGAACTGACATAACTGTTTTCCCTTCCTTTTTTGGGTTGCAGTGTGACATGCATTCTTCGATGGGCTACATACAGAGAGAGACCAACATGCCCTCAATGTAAACATCCGTTTGAGTTCCTCAACGTCCATCGCTCACTTGATGGCTGGTAAGGCAGCATCCTCTCATCCCAGTTGTTGCCAACTGTCATGCTCATGTAATCATATGTCATTACTTTATCAGTTTTGGGAAATGAAAAAAACAGTCCTTGCTGCAATTTTTATGTTTCATCGCGGAGAAAACCAAGCTGTGCTCCTAGTGACCTAATAAAAAAACTAAGGCAGTTTGCCTAGCTGCTGTGTAGCACTACTTTTTAGTGTGTGGTCTTGGGCCCAAACTGACGGAGCAACATTATCCCTAATAGGAATCTGACTAACCCTCCCGCTAATGTTCTAGCTGTGGTCCTGTGGATATATATTAAAAAAGAGACCTAGTAAACAAGAATACTTCAAGTTACCTAATTAATGCATCCTAGAGTTCAATGTTAGGTTAAATGCTGCAATTGTCTGATATGTTTGGAGTGCAAGGTCTATTTCTTAATGTGGATGCATGTGCCCAGGTTGTGTACACTGTACCGGTTATTGTTTACTGTACAAAGATTGGAAATATGATTACGTTTAGTTTTACCCAAGCTGAACAGTGAAAATATGTTTGTCAAAATTTTAGTTACTTTTGCAAATGTGTACATTAAATATAGAAAACAAATAAATTATTAAACCTGTTTTCTCGAGTTATTTACAGGAAATTTTAAAAACATTAACTAAAAGCTGTACGCAAGATACGTTCTAAATGGGCTTTTGATTGAATACTTAAATGGAGTTTGTAACATCAAACAGTGCGTTTCATTCAATGTTTATTTATTGTTCCTCGCTGCTGAAATGTTCTCATTGTATCTCAACAGCCTCCATGATTATATGTACGAGGAGAGTGTGTGCCTTCTTCTCAGAGCCTCATGGTTCAATCCCTTGATCGTGGAGGAAAGGGAAGAAGTAGACGAAGAACTGTATGATCATTATTATCAGTACGAGGACGAAGAGGAGGATGATTTAGATGAAGTATACTTCAGCCGCTCATCGAGTCTTCGCCTCGGTAACCGGAGGTGGGGGGATAATGGGTATGTTAGGGGAGGAAGAGTAGAAGCAAGGCCGGTCTCTCGACCAAATGCACAGGATATTTCAGGTGCTGCAGGCCCATCGCGCGAGCGAAAAAAGAAAGAAACTGTTGTGAACGATGCTGCGGTGGGCCGTAGGGCCAAAAGGGCAATGAAACGTGAAGCGGCAGATAAGGCGGCAGCTGCGAAACATGAGCAGCATTTGGTGAGGTTGGGTCGGAAGTGATTTTACAGATCGGACTTGGCCTTTCCTTTGTACAGTGTGTTTCATTGCTCTTGCTGCCTCCTATTTGTGTAATAATTGGCATAGTAGCAGTTAGTTATAACTGGGCTGATGAGTCACTGCCCCTTCTGTGCATCTATCAAGATTATTTTACTCTGATTATCCAACTTTCGTTGTCACAATTTCTTTCTAATTGCTGAAGGTCCTGTACATTCTTCCTTGTTCTTGTAGTGTCTGGAACATCCGATTGCTGTAGTAGGACAATTTACTTAAAGCTCGAAGCTGACTTTTTTAAATTTATTTATTTAACCTTTTGGTACTTGAAACGAATACCATTATCTAGGATTCATTTTTTTTTTTTTTTTTCAAGTGGGTTCTTTGTCCTTCATGCTGGTTGAGGTCTAGCATTCTTTCTTTCTGGATATCCTTTCGAATTCGACTTTCAAGTTTGTGTAACAGGTGGCCTGAAGTAAGAATCCTTGCTTATCATGTGACAATCCTTATCTGGTCTTTTATGCGACGCCAAATGGAACTCGCCAGAGTCTCATTTGATCATCCGAGTTGTTCATTTTGTAGACCTCGGTATGCTTGTTGCCCGTGCTAAAAACATAATGATTGGGCATCAATCAAGGATGGTAGAATCATACTTGTCTGAAGGAAAATGAATGGTCAGTCTCATTTTACTTACAGACCTCGGTTAGCTTCTTGCCCATCCCTAACATCACAAGACTGCGCATTGTTCTAAGGCATGGTCGAATCATACTTGTTTGAAGGAAAATGAATGGTGTCTCACTACACATTGCTCTAGTTATAAGTATGCTAAATTTGTTCCGACGAATGCAATCTTCGATCAACTTGAGGTTTTGCATGAACGATAAATGCACAAGATTTTACACTACGAACAAATCAAATAGTCAAGTGAGATTCCGGTGGATCATATTTTGCAATATGGACATAAAAATTATAACATGAGAAGTTCTTAGATTTCTGAATCACAGCCCGTATCTCTTAATATTTGCTTGTCTGATTATCGAACTTACATTCGGAATCTCATTTCCTTCCTAAAATTGCGAACAGTTTTATATATTTATCCTTTTCATTGTATTTTTACGAACACCAGAATGCCCTCTCCCTGTAAAGGCCCTCAAGTATCGTCCATTTTGATTATATTTCTGTGAAATTAGAATGCTACAGGTTGGTTGGTTCTTAACCTTTTTTCCGTATTTATTGATAAATAAAAAAAAAAGAAAGAAAGCTTTTTATCGGTTTTCTTTTTTGGCGGTTTTTCTTTTCATCAGTCGAAAAGCTCCAAGTATGTTTTATTTTCCTTGACCAAGGATATGTTTGTTGTTGGGAAACTGGCGAGACAGGTATTCATGTGGTTTCCCTAGAGTGGTGGAGCCAAGATTTCAATCTAAGGGAGCCGGTTAAAGAGACAAACTTCTATTTGAGAAATTTTTCAGTGCCGAGCGTACCCGCTCGCGCAATCTGGGCCTTCCATTTTGGTTTTGGACGGTTCGGATTATGGAGAGAGAAACAGGAGAGAGAGAGGGTTTTGATCTTGGCCGTCCATTACACTTTTGGACGGCCTGGATGCAATGTTCGGGTACCACGTGGGTTGGCCACATGGTACCCACTTGGTACCCAAATTTTTTTCCTTCCATTCGGATAATTTTTGCCCAAAGCATGAATATAAACGTAAATTCTTTGTACTTTGTTTTTTCGGGAGCTGGGGCAACCACGTACATACTTCCTGTCTATGGAAGTAATTTGCATATTTCTGTTAAGGTGATGTAATACGATTTGAATTTTACCTAGATTAAATCATAGATTAAAATATACTCCTAACATACAAATTTGTACCAAAAAATTTAGAAATATACCTAATATTGTATTTAAAAAAATGGGCGGCGTTGGGCGCCTTCATCCCCACTACACCTCTGCCCTTGACTAAAATGCGCATTTTATGGAGAAAAATAAATTAACACTAACATTTAGAAAAGTACAACAAACTTAGGTCTATCTGATGCTATGGTTTTCTTTCTCTTTCTCAAACTCGCCTCCTCCTCTGTTTCATAGCCTGTAGGGGAGGTCAGCGCGAGACCCCCCGTTGACCAGAGTCAATGTTGACCCTCTAATGAAATAGTGACATGTGTCACCCAGGTGGCGAGATGTCCGCGCGACACGTGGCATCCTCCGCGCGGGGACCACTGGCGCGGGCACAAGTCCCCACGTGAGGGGGCCACTAAAGCGGGACCCTCTTGCGCAAGGCGCCTCAACGGCGCGCACCCCAAGGACGGTGCTTGGACAACTGTGAGCCATCCGGACAAGGAGAAAAGCTCACGGCCCATATGGCTGGCGCGGCTCAGAACATGGGTGAGAACGCGAGAAGCTAGTCTGATTTAGCCCAAGTTAATATACCTGCTGCGGTCTAAAGGCAGGACCCCGGGGGCCCCTTGAGGCTTGGCTGCGGTACAGGCGCGACCGAACAGGTCACGACCTTGCCCTAACGGGAATAAGGGAGATCTAGTGGCTTGGTGGCTTAGAACAAGAGGATCGCTGCGCGGGGGAATGGCTCGTCACCGCGCGGACCAACTGCGCGGTGATGACGTCACCCGTACGGTCAGGTTGTACGGAAAGGACATGTGTTATCATATCATGGGATGACAGCCTGGCGCCTGATGATTGGTCCAAGGCGCCTATAAATATGGAACATTCCCTTTCAATGCCCAGAGGTTGGTGAAATCTTGGCAGAGGCATATGCCATCCTAGAGAGAGAAAAGGGTAATCACTGAGTAAGAGAAGAACATTCTCTCTGGTGAATATTCACCCCATCTCCTGGGTCACCAAGGGTATCATGGATCAGACTGAGAGCAATCCACTGCCTTAGTTCTTTCTGTGCACATCTGCTCTGTTCTTCACCCTTCCCTTAGACCACCTTATTCCATTCTTTTATTGTGTCGTTACTGTTAACTATCCATACCTCTCCAGCTCATCACGTTAGCAAGAACCATCACCTACATTCAGGCGACTCTGCTGGGGAGGTTGTTTAGTTGATGGTAAACACGAGAAGCGGTCTACAAACTTCAGGCATGGCAGCACCAACGAATCACAACGACCTGGTCCTCAATGGTCCACCACTGGTCGAAGATGCTACATCCAGTCATGGAGGGAACGAAGGAGGAGGAAACCAAGGGGCCCCAGCCATGGAGATAATCCAAGCCATGCAAGCTGGAATCACGCAAATGCAAACCACTCAGACGCAGTTACTCGCTGCCATAGCCGGCCTCACGGAGGTCATCACAGCTGCCTTACCAAGGGCCCAACCAGCGGCGGTGACCCAGCAGATCCATGCTGGGGGGGGAGTCCAGCCACCTGTGCTTCCGCGGTGCTGAACAGGCCAATGGGACTCAAGGGGTGGCGCCCTTAGCTAGTGGCCCTGGTATTCAACCCCCTATACAGCCAGTGATTCCCGTTCACCCTGCTTTGCCAGAAAACCCTGGCCTGCAAACCACAGGGACTGGTTCTGTACACCAGAGGGCGGCACTGGGAGAGAACGTCAGGCCACAGGCGGTGACCCTGGCAGAAGTGCAGGCTCTCTTGCAAAGAGAGAAAACCAAAACAACTTTCCCCTCCCTCCCCAGCCCAGACATCCAACCACCATACCCTATGGCTATCCTCCAGATGCCATATCCAGAAGGGTACACCCCTCTAAAGTTCACTAAGTTTGATAGCAAAGAGGGTAATGCTCAGGAGCACGTAGTGCGCTTCATCGAAACGCTTGGAACCTTCTCTGGCGACACAAATCTGAGGTTAAGGGAGTTTTCTGTAACATTCAGAGCCTATACATGGTATGTTAATCTCACCCCATATTCTGTAACATCATGGGAAGACATGGTCAGCCGCTTCTATGCCAAGTTCTTCCAGACCCGCGAGAAGATAACCAGTCTTTCTTTGGTAAAAGAAACTCAAGGCCCTAGTGAGGACATCATTGACTACATCTGGCGGTTCCAGGACCGCGCGGTTGACTGCCTCGAGCCAGTAGAGGAAGAGTATCTGGTGGAGATATGCACAACAGGACTCCTGCGTGAGTATCAGCCATTCTTGATAAATCCAAACATTCGCTGCCTTATTGGAAGCAGCATACAAGCTGCGCCACACCGTAAGACCACCAGCGCAGGATGGCTGGAAACCCAGAAAGTCACACTCCGTTGCCGCGGCTGCAACTTCCGCTCCGTCTTCGCGCAAGCCGCAGGGGGGAAGGGGCAACGGCGGAAATGGAGGTAACAGGCGTGGCGGGTGGAGTGGCAACAATAACGAACGCAGCGATTGGAAGAAGCAAAAAGTATACAAGGAAAGCACATGGGCCCCAGACTACCCCTGCAGCATTGAGGAGGTAAAAGCGTTGGTAAAAGAATGGATAGCAGACGGTGGTCTCACGTTACCAGATATAGAGGTCGCGCCCTCGCGCGCAGACCGAGAAAGCCCAAACTATTGTATGTTCCACAGACACACTAAGCATCCCACCAGTGACTGCTGGACCCTGAAAAGAATTTTCAAGAGGAAACTCGATAACAATGAGCTGAGGATCACCACTAAAGCTCAGGATGTGCGCACACACCCATACCCCGAACATGGGACAGCCAACATGGCTGAATGTTTCGATTTCGTGCGCGAAATGGAGGAGGATGATTATGGTTGTGATTCAGATTACAATCGCAGCTATGACTACGATCACGAGGAAGTGTACATGACATCTTTCTACGATGAGATCGATGATATTGCGGGTATGACACTCCAAAGGTGACCGCTCCCGATCCGGAGAGTGGGGTCAAGATCTTGCAAAATAGCACGAAGTTCAAACAGTTCTATGATGGAATGGGGTTCACACCTAATACAAGATTCTTAATGACAAAGGCTATTCTGGCCATTGCACAAGAAGGCCATGAAGCATGCGCTGCGCAAGAGGGGTCCCTCCCTAGAGCCATCAAAGATGAGTCAAATGCTATCTCATTCTTCGATGCTGATAGAAAGATTTCGCACCCGCATAATAGACCCCTGTATGTCACCGCGCGGGTCAATGGTGTGGAACTGAAGCGAGCTTTCATGAATGGAGGAGCGTCCATCAACATCATGCCAATGTCTACCGTGCAGAGAATTGGAATCCCGGAAGATCGGATCGTGCAGTCGTTGATTGGAATCACTAGGTTTCAGGGAGACAAGAAGGAATCGCTGGGGTATGTTATCGTCGATCTCGCAGTCGGACCCATCCGCACTGCTACAAAGTTCCACATCATCGACGCTCAGACAAACTATCACATAATACTGGGACGCAGTTGGATGCATCGCTTCGCGGTCATCCCATCCAGTTATCATCAATGCTTAAAAGCAATTTGGGCTGGAAAGAAGATCACCGTCGCGGCGTCCGAAAGGCCATTCGAGGTGAATGAATCTCATCTCTCTGATTCAGTATACTTCACCGAAATGGAGGAAACGCTGAGCGCGGTAGTCGCAAAGTCGTTTGGAGTTAAGTTGCCTAAGTGGGAAGACATAAAAAATGAGGGAGAGGTTTCCGCGAGCAAGCGGGAGCCAGTTACTGGAAGTGCCTCCGGGCCAAGGAAAATTACCAAACTCAAGGAGGGAGGAAAGATAGTGTACTGCTTGTGACGGGGCGGCGGGCCAGATGCTCCTACAGAGGTGTCTGACCCGCGTTACCTAGAGGCAGAAGGAACTGAGGAAGACGAGATGGTTAAACCAGAACCGGCTCCAGAATGCGTGCAGGACGGCCCTAAGCCACAACTAGAAGTATTGGAGGAAGTAAACCTCAGAGGAGGAGAAGGCCCTCCACGGCCTATCTTTGTTAGCGCCGCACTCGAGAGTGGCATGAAAAAGAGACTCATTCAACTATTACAGCGGTACAGCGATGTATTTGCTTGGCACTATGAAGAAATGCCAGGGCTAGACATCAAGTTGGTGGCGCACCACCTGAACGTTTTTCCGAATTCTAAGCCAGTCAAACAGGGTGCCCGCAAGTACCAGCTAGAATTGGAAGAGAAGATTAAAGAGGAGGTCGAGAAGTTAAGAAAGGCGGGATTCATTCAGCCCATACAATACCCACTCTGGCTCGCCAACATCGTGCCAGTAAAGAAGAAGAACAGACAGATACGCGTGTGCGTCAACTTCCGCGACCTCAATAAGGCCTGCCCGAAGGACGAATTTCCTTTGCCACATATCGATACTTTGGTCGACTCCACCTCGGGGCACCAGATGTTTTCCTTTATGGATGGCTTCAGCGGCTATAATCAGATCAAAATGGGAGCGAAAGACGCGGAGAAGACTGCCTTCAGAACACCGTTGGGCAACTTCCATTACACGGTCATGCCCTTCGGTCTCAAGAACGCTGGTGCTACGTGCCAGCGCGCGATGACGATAATCTTTCACGATATGCTGCACCATACCGTGGAAGACTACGTGGACGACCTTGTTGTCAAATCAAAGGAGAAGTTTGATCACTTGGATCATTTGGAGACAGTGTTTACACGGTGCAGAAAATTCAATATGAGGATGAACCCGCTAAAATGTGCGTTTGGCGTTGCGTCGGGGAAGTTTCTGGGATTTCTGGTCCATAGACATGGAATAGAGGCAGACGATGCAAAGATAAAGTCTATCACCGAGATGCCTTCCCCGCACTCCCAACGAGCACTCAAGAAGTTTCTGGGTCGGGTTTCGTATCTCAGGCGGTTTATTCCCGCGCTTGCTGAAATCTCAGCACCTTTTAGCGATCTGCTAAAAGGAAGGGCAAAATTTGAATGGCGCGCAGAGCACCAGCATGCATTTGAGAGAATCAAGACTGCCTTAACTTCCCCACAGACCATGATCGCGCCACAGAAGGGCAAACCCCTCATCCTGTACTTGACGTCCACCCCGAGATCCATTGGGGCCCTGCTCGTGCAGGAAGTCGACGGCACAGAGAGGCCGGTGTATTATATCAGCAGGAAAGTGCAAGGAGCAGAAGAACGGTACACGCCGGTAGAGCGGCACTGCCTGGCGTTAGTTTTCACTACACAAAAACTACGCCACTACTTCTTATCATTCAAAATACACCTCGTCACGAAGAGTGATCCAGTACGCTATCTGCTATCGCGGCCAGCTCTCACAGGGAGGGTGGCCCGTTGGCTCTTAGCTCTGGCAGAATTTGAAATAGCATGCGTCACCCCAAGGGCGATCAAATGTCAGGCACTTGCAGATCTGTTAGCACAATTTCCTAGTGGGCAGTGCGAACCAGTCCAGGAGGAGTTGCCAGGGACGATTTCGAAGCATTAGCGGCCGCGTCGGTCACTTGGACGCTAAGCTTCGATGGGGCCGCTGGAGGTGGCGCGGGAGGTGCTGGGATAGTCCTCACCAGCACGGATGGTCAGCGTGAATACTTAGCGTACAAGTTGTCCTTCCAATGTTCGAACAATGAGGCGGAATATGAAGCACTGATCCTGGGGCTTCTCGCAGCCATCGCGAAAGAAATAAAAGCCCTCAAAATTGTGGGGGATTCAAAACTGGTAATTCTACAAACGGAGGGCGTGTACGCGCTTAAAGAGCCTACTCTTGCTCCATACAGGGCCACTGTTCAAAGGCTAATGCAGAATTTCGATAACGTGGAAATCATTCACAAGCTCAGGTCAGATAACAGGTTCCCCAATGCACTTGCCACATTGGGAGCAAAGGTCGAGTTCAACGAAGAAAAGATAGCCATAGAGATTATTAAGAAGTCGGAGCCATCAATCGCCGACGAAGTGCACAAGGAGCAGGCCGTGGAAGAATGGCAAGAAAAGATTATGAAACAACTAGCTACCGGGCAGGGCGACGTCCCGTTAACAGAATTGGCACAGTTCACCATGCTTGGGAAGAAGTTGTATTTCCGCGGCCCGCAAGGGTGGCTCGCGCGATGCATCGGGCTTGAGGAGGCCAAGGCCAGGTTGCGTCAGATCCATGATGCAACTTGTGGAGAAAATGACATTTCTCTCCACCGGAGGGTTCAGAGGCAAGGTTACTATTGGCCTAGCATGAAAATTGATGCCGCAAACGTACTGAAGGACTGCGAGAGATGTGCCCTAACCGTCCCAGCGCAGGAATGCTGCTTCTCAGTAGAGAGGGACTGGAGACAGAAACATATCGATTTCCTGCAAGAAGGCGCGCTACCAGTGGAAAGAGAGTACAGAAGGCAAGTTAAGATGTCCGCCGAACGTTTCTTTATGAAGGATGGGAGTCTATACCAGAGAGCCTTGGACAATATACCGCTACGGTGTTTGTCCAATGAAGAGGCTGAGGAAGTGCTGTACAAAGCTCACGAGTTAGAGCATCAGGGCGGCCGGAAGCTATACGAGCATATCATCCACTTGGGATATTACTGGCCTCGGATGGAGTCCGATGCCAAGGCACATGTGCGCCGGTGTCACGCGTGCCAAAAGTTTGGAAACCTGGTGCACGCCCCGGCGGTAGAGCTCCATGCGATCCGCGCGCCATATCCTTTCCACACTTGGGCGATGGACCTTGTCGGACCCATCTCGCCGCACTCATGCAAGCATTAGTGGATACTGGCGGCGACGGAAGTCAGTACTAAGTGGGTAGAAGCTGTGCCGCTGAAAAAGGCCACTAGCGGCAGTTGCTCAATTTATCAAAGAGAACATCATATGCAGATTTGGCATACCAAAGGTGATCCTATCAGACAATGGGACCCCGTTTGTCAATAGAAATGTGGGTGAGCTACTTCAATCCTACTCGGTGGAGCATCAGACTTCAACACCTTATTACCCCCCAAGGAAATGGTCAAGCTGAAGCCACAAACAAGTCCTTGGTGCGAATCCTGAGCAAACTGCTTGATGAGAAAGGTGGAACATGGTCAGACCATCTAATCACGGCGCTGTGGGTGTACCGCACGGCTAAGAGAAAAGCAACAAAGACCAGTCCCTTCAACCTGGTCTATGGCGTGGAGACGGTACTTCCTGTGGAATTGAGCGTACCCTCCGCGCGGTTGGCCCTGTCAACAGAGGTCACGGCCGCAGAGCGGCGCGCGGATTTGGAAGCCTTGGAAGAAAGGCGAGAACTCGCCGCGGAGCATCAGGCCAAGTATTGGGAGTCCGTGTCAAGGTTCTACAACAAGAGTGTGGTCCCGCGAGAGTTCAAGGTTGGAGATTTGGTCTGGAAGTCAACCACAGATGTAATGAGAAATGTCAAACTCCCCAAGTTCACCCCTAAATGGGAGGGACCGTATCAGGTCATCAACGCGGGGACAAGTGGCCATTATAGGCTTTCTAGAGCCTCCGATGGGTTCTTGACAGGACCCATCAACATCAAGTTTATGAAGAAGTATTATCCTTGAATGAAAATGTTTGGTTTAAGTATTCGAACTTTAGTTTTGCCTTGTAAATCAAATGTTGTTATGACAGAAAGTCAATGAAGAGCTTAGTTACTTGTAAAAGATTACGAATAGAGTTCCATTCTGTGCAGTGGATTATTCAGAAGGTTGTAGTAAACACAGACGTAAACATAAGAGAATCAGGAGAGAGCTGAACCGTAAGCAAAAAACCCCAATTTATTCAACACTGGTGGAATCTATTACAAAAACAAAAAGAAATAAAAGGGGTTATGGTGGAGGATTAGGGAACAGACCCCTAGTGATAGGATCATTCTTCCCAAACAGTTCGCCGCCCGCGGCCTCATACTCTGTCTTTTCACGCAAAACGGCCTGCAGTTCGGCCTGTCGCTTTCTCAAGTCCGTTTCCCTTTGTACGAGGGCAGCGCGGGTAAGGTCCACCTTCTCTTGCGCCCGTTCGACTTCCCTCGTTTTCGCTTCGACCCGGGACGAAAGCTTGAAGGCCCGGCGCGAACTGTGCATCCGCTCCATGTGAGCAATAAGCCAACCAACTTCCAAGCCTCCTAAATTTTGAAGATCCAGGAGCGCCCCCTTTGCATCCTGCAGCGACGCATCACCAAATTTCTTCAATGGGATGTTGTGCAAAGAATCAATGACTGTGGCCAAGCTGTTCGGCATTAGACCACCGCCCAAGGCGCTCCTTGCCCGAAAATTGGCAAAAGTCTCCGGGTGCGTCTGATGAATAGCCTCAAGAGCGGGCAGGCTGGTACTAGTAACACGGAATGATAAGAATGACCTCACAGACGCGGGAATGGCAGGGGGAGTCTGCTCCTGACATTGGGAATCGCTGTATTGGGATGGAGACCCCTGTTGCATGTCAGGCCCTTGCGGCGTACCTGACTGTCGCGGCGCACTGGACTCCGCTCCCCTCGAAGCCTCTGAGCTGTCATCGATGTCAATGGCTCTTTTTTCATAGAGGACCAGTGGCCCTGCACCTCCTTGCGGAATGCTGGACTCGGCCTCACTTTTGCCTTCACCCTCGGGTACATCCCCCTCAGGAATGGCGGCCAGGCGTTCCTGCTCAGCTTCCCCTTGCTGCTCCGGCAGAGGCCCTTATTGTTGAGGTACGGGATGATGGTGCAGTGCATCTTGCATCTCTCGCAGCCTCCCCTGAGGGTCCACAGCGGCCTCCAATTCTGAAAAATCATCTTTGAATAACTCGTGAATAATCGGATCAACAGAAGTGGGCACATATTCTCCTATACTATGAGTGGCGCACGGCCTAAAGCTCGGCCCCGCATTAATGTCACCCCCTATATTCTAGAAAGTGCTGGAAGAATCAGGATGGTTACCTTTCTCCGCTGAAGACGCACGCAGAGGGGAGCGAGCCGAGGGCTGGCCCACTTCAACGGCAGCGTGCGAGCTCTGTTCATCGTCGCTGTCAACGTAGGGATGCTTGACGTCCTGATTAAAACCCCTACCAAAACCCTCAGTGGCGCTTTCCGAGCCCACCTCCGACCGTGGCTCTGGGTCACGGCGCCCCCCAGAGTGAACCTCTCTTACTTCCTCTTCCCTGGCGCCGCTGTCACCGCGCAGCCCAAGCACATCAGCAATAGGCGGGCTTACCCGCTCCCCTGACTGCATCATCTCCAAGAACCCACGTCTCTCTGTTGCCTGTGGATGTGAGAGGGATTCTTCATCAAACTCTGCGGGCTGGTCAGGTGGAGAGGGGGCCCGAGCAACTTCTGCTGGTTGGCTAGGCTCTGGCCCGGTAGCCTCGGTCCTCCCTTGTTCCCTGCCATAGAGCGCGCTAATGGGAAGATCATCATCACTATACCCCGTGGGCTGCGGGGCCGAGATGGAAGGACCAACGGCCTGACCCTGAGTCGGTGTTGAGACGCGGGCCCTCAGAGGCACGTCCCCTGCCTCAGAACTCTCTGACGATTCCCTGACGCGCTCCCCGGTCCCCGCCTGAAATGAAGAAATGTTATGTGAGACAGTGGCATTCTGATCAAAGCAATGAATGGAACAATAAAAAAAAAAAAAGAGAGACATACCCTGATTAGCCTTCGACGAGTGAGTGGCCGTGCCAACTCAACCTCATCGGGTAAGGACGTTTGGGTCCTAGCCCGGGATCTGGTGACACGCGCGGCGGACAATGGGACCACCACTCTCGGTCCTGAAGGGGCGGCAGTTGTGCTTTCTTTTAAGGCCCAGCGGCTCCGCACGCCGCGCCAGCCTTCAGATTAGGGCTTAGGAGCATGGAGAGTGAAGTCGGGCTTGAACACGACACGCGGGGGGGCCTTGACCGCCTCGCCTTGTACGAAGATGAAGAAGGAGTCCAAATTCCTCTACCAGTACAGGCGAAACTGGGTGGAAGCAAGAGGGGGACGGATAGACCTCGGGAACCGCCAGCGTCCAACCCCGTCTAAGAGAACGTCTGTGAAAGAAACAAGGAACTGGTTGAGGGCGGCTGTAAACTCCATTGGCTCCGGCCCGGCCATAGGCACAACCAAATCAAAACCCAACTGGCGCGCCACCCTATCTGGCCTATACACCACTGTCTGCCAGTTGTCAACCCCAATTGCGGGCAGGTAAGTCGGGCGGCTGATGCAGTATATGCTGGCAAGGAAGTGGCGATTTAGGAGATCAGTGACAGAGAAATCGACCTCAATTGGGGTGCTGGGGTTGTAGTTGCAAATCCCATCCAGAGTTTGAGTGTAGGGGCGCGGGTAGAAGTGAGAATCGTCATCCATGGACTCCTCCCAGAGCTTTGTGGTGGACGCGTTGTTCCAGCGCAAGATAACGGGCCAGACCGCGCCTGTGAGGGTGTATCGCTGGCGGCCATCGTCCTCTTTGACCGGGCGCCCCCTGCTGTCGAGAACTAGAGTGGACTTCTGCGCGAGAAATTTCCTAGCCTTTGGAGCAACAATTGGGAAGTGCTCATCTACTAGCGCGATCAAAAACTGGGTATGCACCATGGACGTGATGTCATACGGCCCACGGACCGCTCAAAGTCCGTGGACAAACGGTCCAACTGCTGATATAGATGACCAAGGAACAGGGGGCCCAACGGGAACCTATCTCCTTGGGCGATCCTCACCGCGAGAAGAAAGACGAACTCGCTCGGTGCATCGATCGAAAAATCTGGAAAAAGGAAGAACGAAAGGAAGAAAGCGACAAAGGCGGGCAGATACAAATCACCTTTGTACTCTGGACCATCGATGGCCTGGCGTTCCGCGCCCCCGGATGGCACGGGCTGCAAGTCCTTGAAAAAATACCGTATCCAGGACCCCCAAGATGTCTTCTTCGGGTCTATCATGGCCCTCCTATGCCCGTTCCTGTCCCATTGCGAGCCCCTGTGGCCCGCGACCTTGTAGGCTAACTTCAACTTAACCACCGACTCCTGGTCCGCATACTCAGCCTTGGTAGCATCAAGCTCCTTCTTACCACGAGCGGAGAGGTGCAGAAGTGCATTGGTATCTTGGAGAGTAGGACCGAACTCCCCCCACGGGAACACGAAGGTATGGGTGTCCACACTCCACCGAGAAACCAAGAAGTCGATGTTCTCGTTCCTCCTGTTCAGCGTCAAAACCTGGGATATCTTGAGTGGGTCGAGTATGTGCGCACGCTCCAGGATCTTCTTATAAGCAGCATCCTCAATCACATCCTCCACCCATTCATGCCAACCAGCGGGGGGTGCAGAAAGAGCGGAATACTGAACCGAAGAAAAGGGGAAGTCTCCCCTCTCCATGCGAAGACGGAGAACAGAAGAAGGTGGTACCATATCCCCATCTTCAACTGACGCCTCTGGCCGGATGCACAACACATCGTCCAGTTCACTACCCACAGGGTCGTACGACTCCACCTTTTCCCAAAAGGGATCGCTCTTGCCATGGAAGTACGGGGCCCTACGCCATTGGTCCGAGGGAGGGACTGGGCCTCCTTGGACAGTGGACGTACCCCTAGTCACTTGCTCGCCACGAGTCATTTTGATGCTTCGAATGAGGAAGAAAAGGAGTTGCAGAAAAACAAGGGTTTGAGAACTCCGGTTTCGGAAGAAGAAGAGGTTTTAGAGAGAGAGGCTCTGAGAAATCTCGACAGAAAGTAAAGAGATGAAGTTGGGAGAAATGAGATATTTATAAGGAGGAGAATGGGCCCCGAACGGTCGCAATCGATCATCACGTCGGTATGAAACGCCAGCAATAATGATAACCTCGGACGGCTGGAAAGGCACCCCTAAACCGTCGCGTCAATCAGTCGAAAAGTTGTCAGGAAACGGATAACTCGCTGACGTCACGCGCGCGTGGGAAAGCGCGTGAGTATCACGCCACGCGCCTGCGTGTTCCACACGCGCGTGGGGGCCACTGTAGGGGAGGTCAGCGCGAGACCCCCCCGTTGACCAGAGTCAATGTTGACCCTCTAATGAAATAGTGACACGTGTCACCCAGGTGGCGAGATGTCCGCGCGACACGTGGCATCCTCCGCGCGGGGACCACTGGCGCGGGCACAAGTCCCCACGTGAGGGGGCCACTAAAGCGAGACCCTCTTGCGCAAGGCGCCTCAGCGGCGCGCACCCCAAGGACGGTGCTTGGACAACCGTGAGCCATCCGGACAAGGAGAAAAGCTCACGGCCCATATGGCTGGCGCAGCTCAGAACATGGGCGAGAACGCGAGAAGCTAGTCTGATTTAGCCCAGGTTAATATACCTGCTGCGGTCTAAAGGCAAGACCCCGGGGGCCCCTTGAGGCTTGGCTGCGGTACAGGCGCGACCGAACAGGTCACGACCTTGCCCTAACGGGAATAAGGGAGATCTAGTGGCTTGGTGGCTTAGAACAAGAGGATCGCTGCGCGGGGGAATGGCTCGTCACCGCGCGGACCAGCTGCGCAGTGATGACATCACCCGTACGGTCAGGTTGTACGGAAAGGACACGTGTTATCATATCATGGGATGACAGCCTGGCACCTGATGATTGGTCCAAAGCGCCTATAAATATGGAACATTCCCTTTCAATGCCCAGAGGTTGGTGAAATCTTGGCAGAGGCATATGCCATCCTAGAGAGAGAAAAGGGTAATCACTGAGTAAGAGAAGAACATTCTCTCTGGTGAATATTCACCCCATCTCCTGGGTCACCAAGGGTATCATGGATCAGACTGAGAGCAATCCACTGCCTTAGTTCTTTCTGTGCACATCTGCTCTGTTCTTCACCCTTCCCTTAGACCACCTTATTCCATTCTTTTATTGTGTCGTTACTGTTAACTATCCATACCTCTCTAGCTCATCACGTTAGCGAGAACCATCACCTACATAGCCAAAACAAAGAAGGGTCATGGGCATGATGAGCAATGCGGATCAAGAAATTCAACATAAATTGGACACTTTAACAACCCCCTTCAAGTTATTTTTTTAAGGGATAAACTACAATTAGATAGTATTACACTTTGACATTCATTATTCACGAAAATCACAACTTAAGTTTATATTGCATACCTTCTACGAATGTACCGAAAATTATAAACAAATACTTCGACATTCACAGCTATTGATTTTAAATTTTTGTTTTAGGATTGGACCTCGATATGTTTTTTTAATCAGATTATTTATTCGTGGCTTTCTTTTAAAGTATTTTTGCATGACTGTTGAAAACATATAAAGCCAAAAATAAAATAAAATGTGACAACTAGACAAATAATTTATAATTCGATAAGTCAACCACGATGCAAAAATTTAGGCATAAATGAGAGGTTTTTATTTTTTATTTTTAACATAAACAAATAATTTGTTTTCTCAAAATATGACTATAAAAATAGTGTTCAAAATATGACTACTGGATGTTCATGCTATCGAGTTGATAGCCTTTAAAATAATCAAACCTGCAGTCCCTATCCTAGCTTTGTTTCCATCAATACCTTCACAATTATTTGAAATTATAATATTATACATCAAGCAAATAATTGGCTTCATAGATATTAACTGGAAGTGGGGGGAGTGCTGCACGGGTGCTGCTGTGCAGCGCGCTGTGCGTCAAAACGATACAGTTTTGACGCATTTTTTGGTCTCCAAATTCGGCTGGGAAAGGCTCTGTTTGGAGCTGTTGAAACTGCGTCTGTTCATTTCCAGATTTTGAAACAACATTAACATATGCGTGACGCATAGAAGTACGAAAGATCCATTGACAAAATCAAGAACCAACTTCATGGATGAAGAAGCCTAACTAATCAAAACTGTAACAGGCTATTTCTCTTTCTTAGAATTCTAGTATTAGTCAGCATAATCAAAATGCATCTTTCGTCTTTGTATATTTAGATTGAGCGTCCACTAGAGTATTATGAACCTTAACTTATTGGATGTTTAGAGGGAAGGGATGAATCATTTGCTGAGATAAGGAGATTAACTGGTGTAAACACACAGATCCTGCACGGGGAAGAACTTCCAGTTTGTGTATCAGGGACTGATGAGATTGTACAGGTTTGTTGCTAAATTTGTAAAATCTTTGTACAGCAGAAAAAGTTTCCACAAATTTTACAAAGAAGAGTCCAGAATCAATATGATGGGTACAGACACAGATCAATGAAGTGCTGTCAAGGGATCTTTTGTACTTCTAGCAGTTTTTGGTGCCAAAGAAAAAAATGGATTGTTAGGCGTCCAAATAGAGCCCTTCCCAGCCGAATTTGGAGACCAAAAAACGCGTCAAAACTGCGTCGTTTTGACGCACAGCGCGCTGCACAGCAGTGCCCCCCCATATTAACTACGTGTTTATACGGAATTCGCTCTTCTCCATACTCTATCAGCTATCCCTTGGATATAGCTCCGTACTCTACTCTTTCGGCTATCCCTTGGATATAGCTCCGTACTCTCAAATTTTCGTTCACAACTTAGGTCCAAAATTATGATTTAAACTGTTCATCTCGTAAAACACACAAAAAACTATATAAATCTACAAATATAAGTATGACCGGACATCAATAGAGACATACATACTTTGCAAGTTGTTATGCAAAATGAATAGCAAATATATTATACAATTTAACCTTACAATTTACGGAACAAAGTATAACATATTCACATATTTGTTGACATCCAATCATACTAACATGTTTGTCGACGTATACTTCCTCTGTCCATTTTTAAGTGTGTTGCTTTGTAAATCCAACTTATTAAAATAATATCATCATTATACTTTTCACATCAACTTTTTCCTCCACTTCACATTTTTCACATCGTCTTCTACCTGCACTTTCCAAAATTATCTTCTACTTTTACCATTAACTTTTTACCCACTAAATTTTTACAAAAGGCAAAATGATAATTGCACAAACTTTTACCCATTAACTTTTCAACACATTTATTAAGTGACAACCCAAAATGAAAATGTTGACACTAAAAAAGAGACGGAGAGAGTAGTTCTTTCTGTGTTCTATGAGGTTGAACAGTTCAGATCATATTTGGGCCCGAGATTTGGGACAAAGAGTGAGAGTATGGAAAGGTATGGAGAGGTACACGGATCCGGGGTGCATGTTGTCCCTTTGGGGCCAGCATGCATGTTGTCCGATCTGGGCCGTCCGTGCTCGGCGATGGACGGCTCAGATCACATCTTGTCCAAACACATCCGAACCGTCCGCTACCAAACAAATCCGAGCCGTCCATTGCCGAGCACGGACGGCCCAGATTGGGGACAACATGGATGCTGTCCCTAAAGGGACAGCACCATCCCCCAATCCGAGGTACACTGGAGAGGAGCTAATCCCTTTTTAGTTTTTATGCCTCCTTTTCTTTACCTATGTACTCTTTGAATTATGTAGTTGTAGATTTGTACCCATCCTATTGGACACTTGTAATTTGGAAGGAATTAAAGATTTTCTTTTTTTTGCTTGTTTATTGTCACAGTCTTTGATGCGGGTATATCCGGATTTAGAGTGATTTTATAAGGACTCAAAATAATTCTTTCTAACCACATTTTCTCTCCCGCACCCATTTTTAAGATAAGCTTAACTCTAAAGTACCTTCATCTTCAAACGAATCAAAGCTAACCCTGAATTTATTGATTTTGGCTTCCCTAACCCACCAATGGCAATTATCACCATTTCCTGCGGCCTCTCACCCTTCCGGTCACCATAAACTCATTGAGAATTTTTTTGAGAAATAGGAAGAATTTCATTAGGGAATCACAGAGAACATCAACAAAAGAGGTACATAAAGTCAACAACGACAAGGTAACACAAAGACACTACAACAAAAACTAGACAATAGTAGTAATAGATGAAGACTGATCAGAGATTTCAACACCACTGTCCGGGTGATGAACAAAAAGGTTCAGTGCTTGCCTTGCTAGAATATGAGCTCGCTGGACCGACTGACGCGCAACCTTTGTGATTTGGCATAAAGACAGTTTGGATACTTCCGATATCATGTTGCGCAACAAAAAGGTGTCATGAAAGTGACACTCACCATAAACTCATTGAGAATTCTACCTCTCAAAATGTTGAGAGATAAACTATTTGTTTTTTCTTGACAGAGAGGTAAAATTTTTGTTACTCCAAAGATACTTTAAATATCAAACCATCCCTGAATTTATTGGAACCCGGGGGGGTGCTGTGCACCCCAATGCACAACACCATGCTGTGCAGCCTCATGGCGCGGTCGCGCCGGCATCTTTCCGACGATCGGAGACGTTCACCGCGTAGAGCTCGTTGAGTACTACAAGTGTGCCAAAAATCAAATCGATCGAATATCTTTAAATGCCTCATCGGAACACAAATAACGTAAAAAGTGGTTTTGATCCCGTGTTTGTATCCATTTGTGTTCCATTTCTTTTTAAGTTATTTGTGTTCCGATAAGGCACTTAAAGATATCCGATCGAGTTGATTTTTGGTACACTTGTAGTACTCGACGAACTCTACGCAGTGAACTTCTCCGATCGTCGGAACGAGGCCGGAGCCGCCGCTCCATGGCTGCACAGCATGGTGCTGTGCATCCCATGCACAACACCCCCCCAAGGTCCGAATTTATTCTCTCCCTATCAAATTTATCGCGTGAGAAGCGACATTAAATACCAAATTACGCAATAAAACATTTGAAATACACATTAAAGTTTTAAGAGTCTACTGGAGTGCAGAACTAAATATATATATATTTTTTTGAAGAGGAAAAATAATAATTTTTTAAATCTTTAAAACGGTACAAAAATTAAAGGGAAACAAGACCTTCCCAACGATTGGACTCATTATTTATCAGAGATGCTCCAAGTAGATGGCCTTTTTAGATTAAGGTTCCAAATAACTTGCCTTTGGTTCCAAAAATTGCACTTATTACTAGCCTAGGATTCTTTCTTACGTGTTGTTAATGGGGTGAGATATTCTTTTGTCTTAAAGTTAGAAAATAGATCATCCGATCTTAAAGCTTTAGGGAGCATCTTGCCATTTATGTGGCCAATAGTGGTTGGATTACCACTAGATCTTTCGCTCTCATTTTGGAGTACTCCCTCCATCCCACTTAAAATAGTGCCTTACAAAAAAATAATAAAGCAATTTTCAGATACAAAAATAAAGTACTCATGTACATGGTTTTCCAGTTTCTTCACACCAAATTAAAAAACTCGGCGAGATCTTTAATTTGGGAAAAAATTCAAAAAATTATGAACAGAAGTACTTTATTTTTTTTATCTGAAAATTGCATGTCTTTTCGTAGGAGACTATCAAAATGAGACGGAGGAAGTATATGTTTTTGCTTTCAGTTTTGGCTAAGTTTATGGGTACCAATGGTCTGTGCATAGATTGGTCTAAAGGGCCCACTTTTTGGGCCCACATAAGTGATTCGGATCGTTCATTAAATTTAAAATATTTTTTGAGTGGCTCCGGGAAAATCAGCTCAATCGGATAACTAGAATTGCTTGATCAAATATACAAATTTTTCGTTCAGAATCTAGGATCCTATATTTTGAATGAAAATTGGTACATTGGATCAAGCACTTCTAGTAATCTAATTTAGCTGATTCTTCACCAAGGGCTGATTGAAAAAATACTTTTCAATTAATGAACGGACCGGACCAATTATGTGGGACCCAAAAATAGGCCTCGTGGGTCAATTAGTATACCATTTTACACAGACCATCGCTGCTCATAGATGGACTCTTCAATTTTTGAGTTTTAGCAATTTAAGATAAAAATCGATTTTCACACTCCACTTTAGGAGTGCAAAAATCACTATCCTTTTTAAAGATATTTTTGGGGTGTTTGCGAAAGCTTTTTCCTAGTTTTAAAATTTTTATTCTGACTTAGATTCTAAAGAAGGTATGACAATGCTTGCTATAGCTTTTAATTTAAGATTAAATGTTATAGGAGTTGAAGAGTGTATTTGTTTAAAAAGTTGTAAAATAAGCTTTTTGCTGTGAATTAGTCTATTTTGTCATTGATCAATGGGTAATTGTTAAAATGATGTAGAGGATAAAAAATGTGCCGAACATTTTACGCGCGATCTGATGTGACGTGAAAAAATGGCCAAACCACGGTACCAATAGAATTGTTCAAACGCATGAGTCCAAGCTGCGTGGTCCATGCTCGCAATACCAACAAGGCCATTGGACCTCTTAACCGCATTAGCCCAAATCACTGGGGCAAATGCTCGTGTGACATTTGACCGCGAGGCTCATTGACGCCTGACCCACATTCCTGCGGACCATTGGCTGATGGACCGCGGGACCTTCCAGCTGCGTGACCCATAGTGGCTGCATTACATAGACCGCTGGCCTCTCATCACTGGTCCTTCGACCGATCACTTGATGCATGATTGCAGACCTTCATGACCTACTAGACCCATGACAATAAGGAAGTAAACCCTTTTTGAAATCAATGGCATTACCAGAAATTGAAATTTCAATCATATCAAAATCTCGACCCCCTACTTTTAGTATAAAGGAGAAAAACAACACGCTTTTCTTCGAAGAGAAAGGCCAAAAACACAACCTTGTCCTACACGAAAAAGCCATCCGATTATACCATTGGACTTAGAAAAATCCAATGAACAATTACTGCCATTTTTTTGTTGCACAAATCGATACTTTCCAGAAAAGTAATTTTTCTTGCCAGATTTTTGAGCGACAGTGATTGACCCGATGGTGCCACGAACTATGCAATCTGATTCTTGGATAAGAGATGATGATAATGGGATTGATTGAGATTCCCTGAAGAATTGGAACATGATGAAGAGAGACGTCAATTCCCTAAAGATTGACCCGGATGATGTGTTCCGCCCCTACCGACTTGGAAGGGCCTTAAAGGAAGCCATTTAGAGCCATTTAGAGGTCTTGATTGTAACACCCCATGTAGACCACTAGCCTAACACCTTGATTTGAACCACAAGCCACACCACATGGCCCAAAATGCTTAAGCCCAAGGTACTAGTAGTCTCTTATATAGTTTGTTATATGTCTAAGATCACTCATGTAAACAACCAATGTGGGGCTAAACACCTTCTACCCCCAAACCTGAGGTATTACAATTCCCCCTAGTCCAAGCAAACCTCCCCTGGTGTTCATGGTGGCAGAGCACATCCTACCCACCACTTGGACCAAAGTGGGGCTCTGATACCATTTGTAATGCCCCATGTAGACCACTAGCTCAGTACCTTGATTTGATCCACAAGCCACATCACATGGCCTAAAATGCTTAAGCCCAAGGTACTAGTAGTCTCTTATATGGTTTGTTGTATGTCCAAAATCACTCATGTAAACAACCAATGTGGGACTAAACACCATCTACCCCCAAACCTGGGGTATTACATTGACCATGCCGCTCACGCAGTGATGGCAAGATAGAGCCAAGTCCTGATTGTGCCCAATAGCGGCAACGAGAAGACCGAGGCAGACCTTGACCATGCCATTCATATGGGATTACTGGAGACTTGTGACTTGGTGGCTAAAGAACAAGGGATCGCCGTAGAAAGGCACTCATGGAGTAGAACCCATGGGACCACCGCGGGTATCGCGAGGGTTGCGGCCTGACAATATGGAAGGAATAATCGCGCACGATTATGTGACGCATGTCTAGAATTTACTAGTCAACTCGTCCCAGAAAGAAGAGAGGTCAAGTTGTTTATAAATAGGGCATCCTTCCTAGGGGATGCCCTATTTTGATAACATTCTTTCTCGAGAGTCATTCTAGAGAGGTAACATTCTTTCTGAAGAGCAGTCACTCTCATCCCTTGTTCACATAGGTGAAATTCTGCCTGTGATTTCTTTTGAATATTTTGCCTTAATTCTTCAACAGTCCCTAGATCATCACTTAATCCCTTCAGCCAATCGTCCATTATCCAAATGACAAAAGAATATTTTTGGTTAACAGCTTCACAAATCTGTAAAAGCATCTAAATCGTAGCTTCTACTTTTGTTCCTTGAAATAGCTAAAAAAAAAGTTGTTTCCAAGAATCAGCAACAAATGCTTAACTACTGATTTTTAAGAATCCTATTCTCTGCTCTCAGATTTTTTCACAAAAAACTACTTTCACATTTTAACTCTCGTTTTTTTTTTCTTCTTTTTTTTTTTCATGCTCACGTACGCACATTACATGACTTTGGACATTAACAGTCACGTAATCCTTCATTAAGGCCTTGTGCTAGCGTTCTCAAACTGAAAACAAGACATCTCTGAAAGACACCTTCATTCTCGCCCTTTGTACGGGAATAAATCCACGTATGCTGTATCCTTGCTTCTTGAGGGATCGTACATGTGCTACCTTGCCTAAATCCTAAATCTACGACACCAGAAAAGGGTTAGAGCACTTATGTTTCTCGTCGGCGGTAGGCCCTTCAATGCCTAAGTGAGTATCACGCACTCTCAAGAAAACCCTAATTATTCAATGCGTATGAAACTAATTCATAGCGTACCTTACTTCATGGATATCTCATTATGTTACTTGCTTACGAAGTAACCTTGTTGCTTAAGTTTCCAATTTATGTTGGGAATCATTTCTTGTATGAGACTCAATCTCATATGGCAATACCATTTTGGTCGTGCTAGATCCTTTCCACGTTAGGATTCTCTGCCCTTATTGGAGGAGGCCTTCATATGGAAACACAATAATAATCCCTTAATTCACAGGATTCATTCCTATCACGCAAGATCTGCATTCTAGGAGCTTTTAGAACCACGTATTGCCTTCTCACTTAGGGCCATTCGTTATATGTTTGTATCGTGCACATTGTGGCACATGATAGCAGACATGTATCATATACCTTGCTTGACATTACCCTTGCGCACCCTCTCATGGTGCTGCTGACCAAAACCACCATAAAAAGGTGTCAATTTGATCGTGCATGTGGGTCATAAATGCTCGGCAATATCTTTGGGCATCTTCACATGGTACCCTTGACCTAGGTTACCCTCACCTGGTGTTTACTAGGCCAAGCACATAATTTGCACGTGCCCAGACTAATTGGGTTGCTCCTAGGTCTTGGGATAATTGGGTTGCTCACATCTCTACAATCAAAGGCAAAACTCTGAAATCACTTGTACTCAAATTGGCTTTTAATTCAACAATTTACCAAATTTGGTTAGAGAGAAATGAACGTAAATTTCAAAACAAAGCATGTCCAATTCCTGTGGTTGTTAGTAAAATTTGCTCAATGATAAGACATAGACTGTTGTCCCTTGAAAAACTTCCTAAATGGTCTCAATCTTCTAGAATTCTTGACAGTTGGGGGTATTAACTGATGTACTTGATCTATATGAGATATGGAGCTAGTAATCTTGGTTAATGGTTGATGGTTGCAGGTTCTCTGCAAATCTTTGCTCCTGGCCATCTACTTAAGGTTCTATATTCAGGTTCCATGCCATGCAGTACTCACTTGCTGCTGCCATTTTCACTTGGATGGAGTCCTAATGTCCCCAAATCCTTGCACCTAACCTAAGCTCCTGGCTACATGCATTTACTTCTTCAAACAGGTTTATGATTATCCGCTGCAGCAACGTTGGCTGGTTTAGGCAGCCGTCAGGTCCTTATTTATTTACAGAATGATTGCTGGACTAGTCAGCTCGTCAGGCCCTTCTTTCTCTACAGAATGTTGTGAGCCTTGCTAGTGTGTGCTACGATCCATTCAGTTTGTTGTTAATCTATGCGATGGGGTTTCTTTTGAACAACATCTTGTATTTTGAATGATTTGCCATATCCTCTGCGCAGGATTCAATTTCATTCATTTGAGTTAGGTATTAGGTCTATTTTCAACTCCCACCTACTGTAGCCTTTTCGGCCATTCCTGCAATTTTATTTTCTTTCTTTTGTTTCATCTTGTCCTCCCTAGGGTATGCCCCTTGTAGGCTATATATTCGTTTAGCATCTTTTATTTTCAAGCTTGGTTAGCAAAAAAAAAAAATCCTTATCGATTTGGGTTCTACCCACTCCACCCGCGCTGCACATTGTGTGACTTAGTTTGGGACCAATTAGACATAACACATTTCCCTCACTCTAGAAGAGAGAGAGAGAGAGAGAGAGAGAGAGAAGAGAGTGATGATGAAGATGGGGATTGGGACCTCCAATTAGCTATCAGTGGAGCGTGCTAGCGTCACTGAAAGTGGAAGCTGCAATGTCAAGCCCATCAGGCCCTTCTTGTCAAGCCCGTCAGGCCCTTCTTTCTCTACAGAATGTTGTGAGCCTTACTCGTTTGTGCTACGATCCATTCAGTTTGTTGTTAATTTGTGCGACTGGTAGCACGGGTTTCTTTTGAACAATATCTTGTATTTTGAATGATTTGCCATATCCTCTGCGCAGGATTCAATTTCATCCATTTGAGTTAGGTATTAGGTCTATTTTCAACTCCCACCTACTATAGCCTTTTCGGCCATCCCTGCAATTTTATTTTCTTTCTTTTGTTTCGTCTTGTCCTCCCTAGAGAATGCTTCTTGTAGGCGGTATATTTGTTTAGCTTCTTTTATTTTCAAGCTTGATTTACCAAAACAAAAATCCTTACCGATTTGGGTTCAGTCCACTCCACCTGCTACCGCACATTGTGTGACTTAGTTTGGGACCGATCACACATACCACATTTCCCTCACTCTAGAAGAGAGAGAGAAGAGAGTGATGATGAAGATGGGGATTGGGACCTCCGATTCGCTATCAGTGGAGCGTGCTAGCGTCACTGAAAGTGGAAGCTGCAATGTCAAGCAAAGAAAATACCCTTTCCTGCTCTACCAAGTATCTCTCTACCCCCTCCCACCCACCCACCCCTTTCAAAAAAGCAAAGGAATCAAAGAAAAAAGTGGCAAACCCACAATTTCCACACGTCATCATCATCATTAATCATCATCATCATCCCCTTTGATTTCTTTCTTCCATCCCACCTACTGCCCAAACCCATCTCACCTCATGTCCTAGACTTCAAGAATTCCGCTGTAAGCTTCTCCTTCTCCCTCTGGAACTTCTGTTCTGTTCATGCTTTTCCTCCAATTCATATCTTGTTTTTTGCTTTAATTGGAAGCTTTACTTGATAACCCACTTCTTTGAATACTATATTATGGTGAAAAGAGCAAAGAGTTGTTTTTTTCTTGAAATTTTGCTTGTCCTTAGCCTCTTGTT
Source organism: Vaccinium darrowii (assembly GCA_020921065.1). NCBI lineage: Eukaryota > Viridiplantae > Streptophyta > Magnoliopsida > Ericales > Ericaceae > Vaccinium > Vaccinium darrowii. The sequence continues at coordinate 9,740,485 of CM037156.1, forward strand.
GGGCCTTTACAGCCAATCTCACCCTGGAGTTGGGAAAAACTGAAAACCCAGTCGTAAATCCAGTCAAAGATTGAATTTTTTGGTATGGATTCGTTCAATCAAGCAACTGGGTTTCGTTACAATCCCAATTCAGACACAGAAGGTGATTCCAAATTCTCTGGGATTCTTGACATCTATGTTCATCATGCTAGGAACATTCACAATATATGTATTTATGAAAAGCAAGATGTATATGCAAAATTCTCTCTCACTTATAACCCAGATGAGACCCTCTCCACTAGGATCATCAATGGTGGTGGCAAAAACCCTGAATTCAATGAGAATTTGGTCATGAAAATCGCCCAAATCGACGCGGTCCTTAAATGTGAGATTTGGATGCTTAGTAGGGCTAAGAATTATATGGAAGATCAGCTATTAGGATTTGCTTTGGTCCCGATATCTTCTGTTGTTGGTAAAGGAAAAGTCACCCAAGATTATAGCCTATCTTCAACTGACTTGTTCCATTCCCCAGCTGGAACTGTCAAATTATCCCTTTCCTTGATTACAAACGCGTTACTTGATCCTTCTATTAATTCGTTTGCGGATTCTGTATCCAATTCTTCAATAACTTCTGAGGTTGTATTGTTGGATAGGAAGATTTCAGAGGTAGGTTTGGATCCAGTAGAGTATTCTAGGCTCGAATTCCCCGATATCAATGTTGTTAAAGAGAATCAACAGATGGTTTCCCAGTATTTTGAATTATCAGGTTCATTTCTTCATCTTGGTGTTTCTAATAATCCAGTTGAAGACTACGAAATGGCAGCAAATTCGTCAGAGGAAAACCACGGGGAATCGGTTTCTCCCAATGGGAGTGTTCAGAATTCTGGTTTCCTTAGTTCTACTATGACAAGCTTGAGTGATGATAGAAACTCAGCTGATTCGATGGACAAAAAGAATCAGTTGGTTGGGGAGTTATTGAGCTCCCCTAATGCGTCGATCACTACTGAAGCTAATCGGAGTTCAGTTGCTCGTCCAGATACTCCCACTTCAAAGAAGGGAAGTGATGTGAGAGAGAAAAACGAGAACAAAATTTCTGACAAGGAAGAGGAAGGAAAGAAAGAAGGGAATAGGGGTTGTGGCAAATTTGGTCAAGTGTTTTCTGCTCCACTCAATCTTGAGGCAGAGCAGTCTGCAATGCAACAACAAATAGTTGACATGTACATGAGGAGCATGCAACAGTTCACTGACTCTTTGGCAAAAATGAAGCTCCCAATGGATCTCGATAAACCAGAAAGTGAAGACCGCGGCGATCTGATCCAAGACAACGATGACAGTGTGGATGTTGAGAAGAAGAAAAAAGATGGTTCAAGGGTGTTTTATGGTAGCCGGGCTTTCTTCTGACTGGTGTGTCTGCAGAATAAATGCAGTGCTGTCACCTTCTCTGGAAAACAATATAGCGTCTGTGTTGTTTTCTAGCTTAAATTATCAAGCATTGTGTTAGTTTCCGCTCCATGAATGGTAACGTAATGCTTCATTCCTTTTGGTCTTTTTTAACCCCTTTTTTGTTGATGAAGAGCATAGTTCCTTTGGGTTGCCAACTGTTAACTACACAACTACATACTTGCTCCTCTTGTTAAGGTGTTCTAGTTTCTTGTAGTTTGTCATGTTCTGTTGTGTAAGATCACTGTTAAGGTTGTCCTTAGTGCTCGTTTTCAAGCTTGAGGAACAAAGTGTTGTATCTGTGGCGATAACAATAGCGGTATCTCTATTAATTACATATTTTCATGGCATTTTCTGTTTGGATGTTACAGAAAGTAGATCCTGGCATTGATATCGATAGTCTGCCTCTTTGCTTGAGAACTGTGATAAACAGAAGGGTTGTCAAAAAATATTGTCTCTACATCATTGAAAGTGTTTTTTCTTTTCCCATGGTATTCTACCGTAAAGTTGCCTTGGTCCCAGAAGTTTGAAAAGTGACTTGTTAATTTTCACGTGGTTTCCAAGTTTTGATTCTTTTGTTCATATCAAAGGCATGATCTCCCTTAACTATTTGTTTGGTTTCTTCTGTGTTTAGGTACCAATACTCTCAGGGTGTGGTTGTCGAGTTTCTTGTTAGTTTTATGTTTAGTTTACTCTGGTTGGTTTCTTCTGTTTTTTGTTCTTTTTCAACAGTCCCATTATAGATTGGAACAGTATCCGACTATCAGTAGATTCATGTGCCGTGTGAATTATAAATCCCAATTCCAAATAAGTGCACCCTAAAAAAAATACAGGACATAAGAGTAAAATTATCAAGGATTGTGTTGTTCTCCGCTGCACGTTGGTACCATAAGATTTCATTCCTTTTGGTCTTGTTTAACCCTTTTCTTCTTGATGGAGAGCATAGTTCCTTTGGATTCTCCACTGCTTTCTTAACTGCATAACTACATGCTCCTGTGTTGAGGTGTTCTAGTTTTCATGCTGTTTGTCATGTTGTTCTGTTGTGTAAGATCACTGTTAAGGTGTTCAAAGTGCTTGTTTTTAAGCTCACGGCATTTTTACTGTGACAATAATGATATATTGAAGTCTAAGTTCATTTACGTATAATTTTTGTTGGGATATTTGGAAAAGTAGATCCTGGCATTGATATTGCGAGTTCTCCTTTGCTTGGGGAGCCGGGAACACACTTGTATGCTGACATATGAAGGGAAAGCACCATTTTTGGTTTCTCCCTCTTTTTGAAGCCGTGTCATATGTTTCATTTCCAAAATCATCTTATTGAAGAAAAGAAAAGAGAGGAAATGAAAATTATTCTCTCTTGTTTGGTTTGAGAGGAAATAGGGAAGAAAATAACAAAACAAAGAAAAGAAAAGAAAAGCAAAGAAAAGAGAAAATAATTGGGAAAGAAAAGAAAGGAAATGAAAATTATTTTATCTTTTTTGAAGCCCTTAACGGTTAAATTGGGAAAGAAAAGAAAGGAAATGAAAATTATTTTATCTTTTTTGAAGCCCTTAACGGTTAAATTGGGAAAGAAAAGAAAAGAAATGAAAATTATTTTCTCTTGTTTGGTTTGAGAGGACATAGGGAAGAAAATAACAAAACAAAGAATTAAGCAATGAATTTTCCTCAAAAGTTGCCTTTTCTTTTTTTTTTTTCTTTTCCAGTCATTTCCTCAAGTTCCAAACAGGCCGTAAGTTATGTAACATACCCCATTTAGTTTGTAAAACGTGACCCGATGTTTAGCTGCCTCAGTCTCTATCACTCCTACCTTATGCCCCATGAACGAGGCGCAAACAATGTAATAACGGAGAGAAAAGCAGGGTGAAAGAGGAAGCTCCAGTTCTTTTCTTGTGATGCTGATGAGTAGAATGGCATGGGATTTATGAACTATTCACACTAATTTTTATTTTATTTTGTTTGTCTTTTTACCGGTGGCAGACTTTGACAAATTGTTCAAGGTTAGTGTGGATTGAATTGGATATCATGTCTCCGATTTTTGTCAGATCGAAGGACAATTGCGACATTTGATCCTTTACATGATAAAAGGAAACATTGGTTTTCTGTATCATTATAACTGATCTCTGAGTATATTTTGTATTCTACTCTTTGATTATTATCTGCTGTAACTCGCTGGTCGAATCTAGTGTTTTACTCCAATTATTTGTTGATTTTGATATTGCGTGGGAAAAATTAGATTGATCCTCTGAGACATCAAATTGTTTATTTGCGCTTTTTTTTTTATTATATGTTCGATTAAGAGGGAATTACTAGCCGCTCCAGTTTTCTTACACAGTGCACCGCCCACTCCTCTGACAAATAGAAAAAGCACCACGCACTCCAAAAGGCAGTCCACGCCCAGGACTCTTTGCAGCCCAAGCAAATGTACTATCTACGCCCAAGCCTCTGACAAAAGCGGCAGAAAAGGCAAGACCCCATGTGCCGTCTCTCTCTCTCTCTCTACCCACCCCACCTAAGCCCCATGGTACCCTATAAAAGTGCCTAAACCTAAACCCTAAGGTACCTTATGAAAGTACCTAAAATCCTAGGGTACCCTATGAAAGTGCCTAAATCACTAAAAACCCCACAATAGGAAAGTGTACCCTAAACCTAAACCCTAAGGTACCCCATGAAAGTGCCTAAATCTAAACCCTAGGGTACCCTATGAAAGTGCCTAAAATGCTAGGGTACCCTATGAAAGTGCCTAAACCACTAAAAACCCTATATCCAACTTTCAATTGATTATTTTCATAATTGACTTTTAATATTTTGGAATATACTGTGTAAATTCTAAAATGTACGGTCTAAATTCTAAATGTACAGTCTAAATTCTAAATGTACGGTCTAAATTTTGAAATGTACGATCTAAATTCTAAATATACAGTCTAAATTCTAAAATGTACATTCTAAATGTATGGTCTAAATTCTAAATGTACGGTCTAAATTCTAAATGTACGGTCAAAATTCTAAAATGTACATTCTAAATTTAGGGTACCCTAAACTTTAGGGTACCCTATGAAAGTGCCTAAACCTAAACCTTAGGGTACCCTATGAAAGTGCCTAACATCCTAGGGTACTCTATGAAAGTGCCTAAACCTAACATCCTATGGTACTCTATGAAAGTGCCTAAACCTAAGAGTGATTGACCTTAATGGAGTTAGTAGTAATTAAAAAGAATGATTGGAGTTAGTGGTAATAAATATTTGTTTTTTGTATTGACCCGTAATAAACCCTTCGATTAAAGTGATATATTGTACCCCCTCCGTCCCGATTTGCTTGTTCCTCTTTTGACTTACACACGTCCCAAATTGACTGTCCAATTTCAAAATTAATGGATCAGATTGTCAATTTTCAAATTCAAATCAATGGATAAGATTTGGTTTTCTTAATGAGTTGGAAACCCGAGATTGGACAAACAAAATCGGGACAGAGGGAGTACTAAATTGCACACACATAGTAGGTTCCGCCCTTCTAGTAACATAGTATCTCTCCAAGATCATAGAAATTTATTTTTCTTATTCTATGGTTTTCTGCCGTTGACGACTTCATTTCCATCTGGTCTCCAAGTTTTGGTTCTCTTGTTCATATCAAAGGCATGATCGCTGTTAATTCTTCAGTTGGCTTCTCCATTATTTGTGTACCATTATTCTTCTCAGGGCATGTTTACCAAAGTGAACAAAGGATTAGGAGCCCCTTGGGATTGGGGAGTCCAATCCCTATTAATTACCCAAAAAAAGGCCCTCAGTGTGTGTTTCGCAAGTTTATAAATGGTGTTAGGTTTCTTCAATGTTGTGTTCTTTTACATCATTCCATTTTGTAGATTGAAATAGCATTATCGTGCCACATTTTCATATATCATGTTAAATATGCATCCCAAGTCCTTGAGTCCAAGTTATGTTTCCTGAGATAAATTTTCCCTCTAAAAAATACGAGGTGTGAGATTAGACATTTAACTAATCCCTGATGCGTAACTGGGAGAGGCAAAAAGTTCGGCAAGGATGTCAATCAGTTTCACCAGTTCACGTTCATTACGTGTAGGCTATGCACTGGTAAATCTAGATTGATATAATACTTGTGACTGATATTTGCATTCCCCTCGCGCAATAGTTTAGTGTGTTATATTTTCCATGTGTACCTGGTGCTCTGTAGGTGCTTCCTGTTGGAAATGGTTTTATGCAAATAGAGTACTTACTTGGGAAAAATAAAACCGTTTAAAATGTGAAAGAAATTATGTCTTAGAGTTGGTGCCTGGTTGGTTATGATGCGGATCAGTGCATCTGCTCGGCTTTGAACCGAACAAATGTTGGAAAAAATACAGTGGCAATCCGAATTCAAAAGAACAATTCCTCGGATATATAATACATG